>NEWO01000001.1:8353792-8436615 GCA_003013225.1 Phalaenopsis aphrodite
GCCTGTTAGCAAAATGGAATGCTCTAATGTGTCTGGAGCATTAAAATTACCATGAAGGGGCATTGACAATCAATTTGAACACACATAACAAAAAAATGCGCAGAACGGACACAATGCCATGCAAATATGGTCTGAAATGTCTCAACGCAATTAAAACCATTCAATCATCACCAATTCAGTAAAATGAATATCAGCGACATGTCCAGAACATCTAAAGTATGGGTCACTACACGAGATAAATTCAGGGAATTTACCCAAGCACAAGGCAACAACGTAATATCATTAAGTTCAGGACGATGAAAACTTATAAAAAAGAATAAACACAATTATTAATTATTATTATTATTTTAAAAATTTTAAACTAAATCCACCGCTGCCTTAGCCATCCATACCCTCAAATCTAGCCTCAACTTGCCCTCTTGTGCTTGATTATATAAGTATAATTCCCGTAAAAAAAATATTAAAAAATGGCACAAAACCCTCGCTCTACTCCTTTTCCTTCTTCATGTCTATAATTCACAACCTACCCAATGCTCACTCGTTGCCCTCCCTCTGTCTCTTACAAATACACGCACATTTTCACTTCACACAACTCTCGATCTCCCCTCACTTCATCCTGCCTATCGTCTCCACTCCTACCCAAAGCCATTTGATGATAGATAAGCAAGGAAGTTGTGAAGGAGGCTTGTTGTCAAAGCATCGATGGAGTCATGATGTGAGGAGAAGGAATAGGATTTAAGATTTTATAGAATTAGAAGTTTCCTTTCTATTTAGTGGATTTAAGCTAAATCTTGATTGAATCCATATTTCTCTATCACTATAAAAAATAGGTAAAAGGATAAAAAAAGAATGAACTAACAAAAAAGATGAACCAATAAGTATATTTTGATCTTACCTCAATCGTTGCCATTATGCCTTTTTTATCATGATCGCCAACTTATGTGCGAATGTATAACACGATCCATTAATACTCAACAAAATCTAGATTGTGACGCATTTGAAGTGACAAGCTAAACACTTGCAAGCCTTTCTAAGCACGAAGAAGGAAACTCATGGGTGATACTAGCCATACCCTGGGTAAACCCAATGAGCACTTTTATTAGCACGAAAGAGAAAATATAATACATTGCAAATTTTTTTGAACAAGAGATCTATAAACACCTTTCTTTGGCATGGCGAAGAGAAGATTTGTACACGCATCATGATGCAGCGTTTTAATGCAAAGCAACTAATACCGGAGTGATCCCAAACAACGATAGGAAAATCAAATATTATTGCTTGATTCAAAATAAAGGAAATACAACCCACACATACAGAAGTAGAACAACAAACAAATGCGACCCAAATATGACTAGGGATGTAACCTAATAGGTGGTGGTCTACTACAGGGGATGGAGGGCGTTCAATGGCTTCATTTGGAAGGTTTGATGGTGGAAGTGGGTTGCAATGGGATGGCAAAAAGAGGTGGAGAGGCCTACGGTCAAGGGGGGGTAAGAAGGTTGAAGGTTGAGCCACTGTGGAATGGCAACAGGCTGGGATAGCAGGAGGGAGAGGGTAGGTTGGTGGTTGGGATGTTAGGGACGACTGGCAGTGGGATGAGGCAGAGGAAAGCTAGGTAGGGATTGGTGAAAAAAACTCTGGAAGGCAGCAGCAAGGTTGAAGGATATTTGGTTGGATGCGGGAGCAGAATAAACTACAAAAAAATAGTCCAGATGTGATATCAGGCAGTTGCAACAAGGAGAAAGTATGGCGGTAACGGAGGGGTGGTTGTGGAGGGAGGGAAAGTCGAACATAGTTATCACCTCGGAATAAAATACAACCAGATGTTGACCTCATTTTTGGTGAGGTCTCTTCTTCTTCTTAGAGCCTAGTGTCTAGACTTAGGACTTCCTGTTGGACTCTCTTAGAAGACTAGTATGGGACCCGCATCAACTAGATATTTGAGCCACTTCTTGAATCCTTGCTGTTTCATGTGGGTGGTTCTAAATTATAAACATTTGGTTGAGTCAATTAAAACTAACGTAACGATACTCAAGTCGAGTACCCATAGGACCTGAAGTCTTAGGAAACTCATTGTGACTTCCGCACGCTCTCATGATGAGCGAATACTATAATTCACACGCTCGATGCATATAAATACCGAAGTTCACGTCATCGCACTTGTAGAAGGCTTCACGATTGACCAAGCTCGAATCAATTACTGGAACAAACGATCACGAACGAAGATTTTGAGAAAATAGAATTTGACGCGTTTTCGACTCGGTTGTCGCCGAGGTTGTTCGGATAACTCCGGACGATAAAATGGACTACGTCGGCACGTCAGGACCGTCAATTTTAGTTAAGAGGGACTCCCATCTCGATATAGTTTCGCGCGCAAGAGAAAGTACGCAAATTGAGGGAGTTTAAATAAGATTAATATTTAAATAAAATAAAAGAGATTTATTTCCTGAAATCCCTAACTCACTCGAGCGCTCCTCTTCGGCCGGTCTCTCCTTCCCAATCGCGAGCCAAACCCTGCCACCGAGCCCTACTCGCTCCTCACTCCCTCTCCCACGCCTTCCTCTCGAACGTTTCTCTTCATGTGACGAAGGTTGACCTCTTTCTCTTGTCTGACACCCTCTACCCGAGAACCTCCTTCTCGAGGCCCTCGACTACTTCGCTACACCCTTCTTTCTCGAGACCCTTGACTACTCTCGATTTCTAGTGGCGAGACCCCCTTATTTCCTTCTCATTTGGCTCCCTCCCAAAAGTCTCTCGGTGGCACACAAAGCCTCCTCGCTCGGCTCCCCAACCAAACTCCCTTCTCCCTTCTACGACTCCTACCCAAAATACATGAGGCAAAGATGGAGCGCAATATACAAAGAGTATCTCTTTTCTTCTGTTCGCACAAGCCGAGCTTCCCCTTTTTCCTTCCTCGGTCTATCGCCGGCGAGAGTTGCGGGGATGGGTTTCGTCTTTGGCTTGGTACCCGATTTTTTTAATGCGGTTGCTCATTATTCATGGTTTGCTCGATATTCTTCTTGGTTTGCTTGGTTTCACTTTGGTTTGCTTGATTTTGGGTTTGGTCGCTCGATACTATTATTTGTTGGCTCGATAATCTTGTTGAGATCTCTCCAGTACTGAAAGAAGATTCACAGATTGTTGATCATCTATACATGTATTGGTCTGCACTTCCAGAAGTAATAAAATTGGTAAAATCGTTTGTTGATGGTGCTAAGGCTGGCTTGCTTTCAGTATTTTCTGGCTTTTAATAATAATGTAAGCACTTCGTTGCCTTCCATATTTCCTGCTGCTGGTACACACGCCTTCACCAACTTCATATAGAGTTAATAAGATAAGGAGACTATTCGATCCATAATTATTTAGGAAAATTTACATATATGTCACGCAATTCTCAAGTATTTACATATCTAACACCCAAAGTTTGATATGTAAACATATAATAGTTTGGAATCATACAGTTGTGCACTAAGAAAATATATCTCGTTTTAAAAATATATATACTCATGATGGTATTTTTTATGTGACCTGAGAGTTGCAGATATGAATCTCTAGGTGTTTGATAGGTAAATACATGAGAATTGTGTGGCATATATGTTAATTCCCCAAAATAATTATGAAATGAATGGTGACAACGTTATGGTTGTTGGATTGAATGATTGGGGTGTCTCCGTATGCTTATGTTGGTTCCTAAGCTTTTTTTGGGATTTGTTCATATTATATTTAAGAATTGCTCCAAGATTCTGGAAAGTCAGGAAATCTAATTCTATTTACTTTGTTATTTACATATTTTCTTTCTGAAATTTTAACAATCTTTGCTCTCTTATATTAATATCACATTTTCAACGTAAAAAAAAAAGAAAATGAAATGCTTTATTTGAAGCATAGGGAAGATGGCCATGACATGAATGTTCATCATATTATATTGTTTGCACATTCATCGCACACATATGCTTACATCTTTGTAGCCATTTATTCAATTATATTACCATACCAATCTTCTTTGCGATTGCTTGCTTAAATCCGGATCATTGCAAAGCTATGGCAGACTTTCAATAAGAACAACAGAAAGTGCAAGAGGACTTGGCAAACAGGGATTTGAGCTGGGAGATGTGGATCTGGTTCTTTTGGTTGAGCAACTGCGCCTTCTTCCTTAGCCCTTCATGCTACTGCATTATGTAGCAGTTCTGCAGGTTGTAATCTTCCCTAAGTTTACTAAATCTGGGTTCTTAAGATCCACTAAATTCCACTTTGATGGGTGCATTTTACAAGGTAAACCATATATATAATTTAAGTATATAGGAATTGGGTGGTATGTACATAAACGCCTCTTTTATTTCTTTAGATATAAAGCGACTTTTCATAAGGGAAATGGTATGAATGTTAGAATTGAAGGTTTGGATTTTATATGAGTAAGAAAAGAGGGAATTCTCTTGATGCATGATATCCATTAGTAGGAAGTTTTGATAACTTGCTGATTTGGAAACTTTATTGCAAGAGGTATATTGAGGAAGTTTTCTTTATATGCTTGCTGATTTGGTTTCTTTCTTGCAAGCTACATGTCATTTAGAAACCTTATAAGTTTGCCGATTTGGTTTTTCTTGTTGCAAGCTATACATTAGAAAAACTTTATAAGCTTGCTTGCTTTGATTATGAATTACTGGATATAGGATATGAGATTTTTCTCAAATAAGTCTTTTCTCTGCTATTTTTCCAATGTTCCTTGCTGGGCCTTGCTACATATTCTTAGAAAGATTTACATACCGATCATACAATTCTTTTGTATTTACACATGTAACACCTAAATTCCATCATTTACGTACATGCTACTCAAGTCATATATATGTTTACATATCTAATATCCATGCTTTAATAGTTATATAAATATTATTTAACACTTATGTATTTATATATATCTAACAGTTAAATTTTATCATTTTTTTATACAACTTAAATCTCTCATATTACACCACAAATCTCACTTTCACCTACATTTTGAAAAATGAGAAACGCCTTTCTGCATGCATAAATAAAACAACATGAGTGTAAAAGATTAAAGTTCAGCGTTAGAAATATAAGTACATAAGAGTTAAATAGTTAGAAGACTCGTATACATAGCACACAATTCTTATGTATCCACATATCTCATATATAAAATTTCGTATCTACACAACATGTTGGTACTTCCAATCTATGCATGAAAACGTATTTCACCTAAAATAAGCTGCTAATAACATTACTTTTGATGTGATATCAAAGATTTGAATACTAAATGAATGAATATGAAACTTTAGGAGTGAGATATATAGACACATAGGAATTGATTGATGGGTATGCAAACTTTCCTCATATTCTTATATACTCATCTTAATACTAGTTGAGGAAATGTTCATATTTGATTGTAAACATGCAAAATGAGAAAACGAAGCGATCAAATGGCAGTCAGCCTTCAGGTGACGATCGAGACCACCCACGAAGCGTTGAGTGACCTTCAACTAAGGGTCTGTTTGGGGCAGTTGTAGATTACTAATAATTTGTTGATTATCAAATTATCCTGATAATATGATAATCTGCAGATTATCAGATTATCAGATTATCAAGATAAGTTATCTTGTTGTTTGGGGAAGCTTATACAGAACAGCTTATTGACAGCTGTTGTTGAATAAATGATCATTTTGTCCATGTTTAGTTAAATTGTTTGCAATTGAACTATATGAGCAAAATAATGGATAGAATAGAAGCCTGATCGCTAAAAAAATGGTCTGAATAACCCCAGATGACGAAACGGACTGCACGAATGCGTCTGAAATGTCGATTTAGGAAGGACATCCACTTCGGTACGAGGACGTGTACAGGCTAAAAATGTGTGGATTGATGATTAATTGAATAATAATTGTTATTATTATTATTTTAATAATAAAATTATTATTATCATCCTTATAAAATCATTGCATACCCTCTCTCCCCTATCTATCGCACGCAAGACAGCCGCCACCCTAGTTTTCGCAAAAACCATAGCCCACTCCGGGATTTCGCTCCAAGCCGCCGGTTAGCATGCCTCGCCGGCGACCACCTGGTTGTCGCCTCCTCTCCTCACGCCGGTGAGCCCTTACCTCATCTCTTGCAATCCCTCTCGGCTTGAAACCGTGCCCAAGCCGTCGCCTCCTCCCCTTTTCAACACGACTTTGCCAAACGGAGACGGGATCAAGGGCTCGAGAGTAATAAGCTGCGATGGAATGCAGAACGCGGGGTAGAGCGAGCGGTCGTAAATCATTCGTGTTAAAACGGAAAACCATACGTGGGTTCCCCGATCACAGGCTCCAACGCACTAATCAAACGGCTCCGCGACGTTATGAAAATGTCAAATGTTGGGATAAGTTGCGCCAAACGAACCCTTAAATCATTTCCTTAGTTTAAACAACAATAAATTCATTGGACTTCGAGGTAGTCTGCCTAGCGCGACATAAATCTTCTTCTTATTTTTTTAGGCCTCTGCACAGTGCAGCGTAAGTCCTAATCCTTTTAGGATTTCGATGTTGTCGTTCGGTACGGAGTAAATCCTCCTATTTTCATAGGCTATTTGTACGATCAGATGTTGTGTGAATGTAAGCCCTAAACTATAAAAATAAATTGCAGTATTGAAACGTTAAATAATATCATTTCAAAGACATAAAGCCAAACAATAGGCTAGTTGGGAAGTTATTGGAGATTTCCTCGGATCCGTGGCATTCCCTGCTTTTTCGCTCCTTTGGACTCCTTAAATAACAATTCCTATTTTGAGTCATTCCCTTTTGATTTTCTTATGTCCAATATTGGAAACCTAAACTTTGAAATCTTGAAGACAGAACCACTGAGCTGAATCGAAAGTTTTCTTAAGTGACTTCGATCATTTAAGATGTAATTAGCTATAGAAGTTTGCCTCTATAGAGAACTAAGAACCCAAGTAAAATAAACTCTACCTAATCATTATATTAGGTAGGGGAACTTGTCAGTCGTACATAAAGGGATTCGCAAACCAAACGAATGTCACAAACTCTTTAGTTTAGGTGATTAAACTTACTAACAAGTGGTATACTTATCCTTCGATGTTGTGTGTTACTTGTGGTATTGTGTCCAGTCATCCAAACTATAAAAAATGTGGGACCCGTTCGGTCTCGTCATTTTCTTTTCATAATTAAAATATTATTTTTTAAAATTATAACCATATAAATATATATTAAATTAAATTTTAAATAATATGTGTTTAAATATATATATATATATAATGCTCGACACCAGAGTACTACTCGCTCTTGCATATAGACCTTGAAGGGGAAACATGGAGACGTTAATGGTTGTCCGAACGGAAAACACACCAAAATTAAAAAACTAAAACACATGAAGTAAATATATAAGTTCTAAATAATTAAGATTGGACCCGTTGTTGAAAGGAGGCAACAAACCCATGGGAGGGAGTTGGTCGGCTCTTCCCTTGCTTGGGCTGGTCGGTCCAGGTGCATGAACGCAGGAGGGGAATACCATGCCCTTCACACCCACATTAGCACCTCTCATGCAAATAAATTAAGAAACATACTCGTCTTTCTTGGCATGGTGAGGTAGAAGACCAAACTATGGTGTCTCACAACACAGATACATGTTTTTTTGGTGTGATGGGCAGGCCTAAAACTCTTATAAATTGCTATTATATGAGGAAGATGTCGTAAAGCCATCTAAGCTTCAAATAACAAGCTTGGACAGAATTCATAAAAGAAAAAAAGAGAAGAGGACAACTGTACACAAACCTCACAAAATAAAGATTAAATGAAGATGAATTGCAAAATTAACATTTCAAACGAAAATCATGTAAGACTAAAAGTACAATAAGGAACAAAATAAACACAAAATTGAATACAAAATTAGACAGTAAGGAACTCAGAATCTCATCTAAGCAAGTACGGACAGGAACTCTCCATTAACTTTTAGCGCACTTACTATCATGAACTATAATTCATCCAAAGATAACCAAGTGAAAGTATCTCTTTAAATGTGAATAAATGACATTGTTGAGGTTTATTTGAACACTTCTATAAACTTAAATGCAAGCAACCCAAAACTGCTTTGAACATGTAATGAACATTGAATAAATACTTCAAAGGAATTTGCAACACATACCTTCAAGCAAACATAATACAATTTACAAAACTCAAAAAATATAGTACACGCATCCTAATGACAAAATTCATGCAAACAGCTAAATCAGGATATTTTTAAATATACACAGCACGAGATAGCTTTCAAAATCAATTACAATGCATCAAAAAGTGTGCAAATAAATCATGCAAATACATTAAATAATCAAACAAATGAATCAGGCAAGTGCATCATATACATGTAAAAATGGTAAAGAGTACAACATACAAATACACAAAATAATGATGCAAATGAATCATGCAAGTGCACCATATAAATACACCAAAATTTATGCAAGTGTATCATGCAGGTTTCTTGACATGCTCCCTTGCCTCAAAAAATGGCTAACCGACAAACATTAACATATCTACGTGTGCTCTAATGCTAAAACTTGAACTCAGATAAAACTATGCTAACAAAAAACTAATATTAAGATGAACTTAATTCGTCCTGCTTTGATTAGCATGCAACCACTTCTGAATTTCATAAGATCTCTTTCAAAATTCGAATTCATCAGTATGTAGTACGCACACACTCGGTTTACCTTGCATACATTGTCTGTCTCGCTCTTCATGTCCAATCATCAAAGTCACAAAAACTGGAGTTGATAAGATCTATGCTCCATGACATATATTAATGCAACAAATGTCCAAGAAAAATCAAATAATATGTAAACATGCGAGCAAGATCGTTTAAAAACAGACAAGCAGAGTTGACAAGGTTTATAGTAATAAAATTCAATCGAATACCCTAAGGATGAGTGTAACCATCATATACCATAATCTGAGTTCTATCTCAAAGTAAATCTTTCAAGTTCAAATACAAATAATTAAAGTAAATTATTTTGATGGTAGCCATGTTGAAAAAAAAAACTACCGAAGGAGACCTTATTTTTTAAAATGCCCACAAATCCCGAAGCAAATAATGTCAAGCTCAAATCTAGAAAAAGCTGCAAATTTCAAGAAAATTACAAATTTTAAAAATTCAAGCAAAATTTATCACTTAAAACAAAGAGCACCAAACACATCTATCTTTCATCACAATTGGTTGTGACAATGAGCCAACATCATATCATGCATACATCTATGATCACTCAAATATCTCATGCTGGTAAGGATTTGACACAAATCCTCTGACTTGGTGGTTTTGCCATCAAATGCACAGAAAAAAGTATAATTATAACTGGGGCAATCTAATTTGATTACTTTTTACTAAATAGGACTATCAAATTATATTCATAACCAACGCTTTATAAATTGCCCAATGACATTTATCCCTTGAATAGTGAATAGAGGAATGCACTTGATAAGACATTAAACCCTTTGTTAACTAAAGTCAACTTAAAATTTTCCCACAAACTTCTGTCATAGTTCTATAAGTTCCTGTAGACAACAAAACCATAATTGTTTATAAAGATACTTTAATGTAGTTGTGGTCAACTACTTCCTTTGACTAGGTAAATAAAAGTTTGTGATTATCTGAGAAGGCAAAAGCATGACCCCCCCCCCCACACCCTCGGGCCAAAAAAAAAAAAATCCAATCAAAATTAATGATGACAAACTTTCTCAATCTAAAATCATATTGTTGTTATTGTAAGCAAGCATTTAACATCCAACAAATAGCCTTAATTAAAAATTCTCTTTCGTGATTGGGAAGAGTAATTAGCCATACAAGCCTCGCCTATGAAAAACATAAAAAAAATATAAAATCCTCACAAAACAAGAATGAAAACTCTGAGTATTATCTAAAAATCAAATCTCCTATGAAAATTTGGTTCATCACTAAGAGTTTATTAGAAGAGTCGAGCATGACTTTTTTTAGCTCACATGACTGCCTTTGTCATAAGCCAAAACTTTACCCTTTGAAAGCTTGTAACATCAACCGTTTAAAATTTTGCCATAGCTGAGTGTTACATGTGATTTTATTTGTAGTTTTGACAAGCACTTATGCATGACAATTACTCATATAACTTAGTCCAACACTTACTAACTCTTCGCATTGAATCATCCCTCATTGTTCTTGGATCTTCTACTTTCATTTATGCTACCCAAACCATCAAAGCCAACTTTCTATAGCCTAAGAACTACTCCTAGATACTCTCTAACCCAATTTTTTGCAATCTATGTTACATATTTTCATCACACATTGTCGGCGCTAAAAAGTAGTGTTGCCCGTAGGAAGCTGTCGGTTGCCGGAATCAAAATTCTGCCGCCCGCTTCGGAAGTACGCTTTAATTTACATATAGATTTAAGTTTAAAAAATATGAAATCAAATTGACCCCATAATTTTCACAGTTTAAATGAAAGAGCGCTCCACCTCAAACTCTGTCTGTATTTATCCCGAGGGATAAACACAAGACTTGAGAATGATACTCGATTAAATAAACTAAGAAATATATGACGTCCTTTTGGTCTGCGAAACCGTTTTATTTGCCGACAAATTCTCCTGTTTAATATGAAAAATTAAATAGAGTTTATCTTAAGCTGGGTTCGGAAAAACTATTCTCGATAAAAATCAGGAAAAATTATCTTCAAGGAGGTCAAAAGGATAGGAATTTTCAACGAAATCGAACAAAGAGGTGTGCAAAGGGGAATGATTCAAACTTGAAACATTTATTGTAGAATCCAAAGAAGGAAGAAACAGAGGATGTCACAGATCCGAAGGAGAACCTCGGTGACTTCCCAGTCTACCTTATGGTTTGACTTCAGTTTCGAGGAAAAAAAATTATTCCAGTGTTTCATCGTGTCAATTTTATTAATTTAGGGCTTACATTCGTGTGAAACGACCACACAAATAGCTTGGAAGATGTGAGGATTTAGGTCGTGACGAACGACAACCTCAGAATCCTAAATCGAGTTAGGGCTTAGATTGCACAATAGAGCTGTACAAATGCCTAAATAAAAGGTTGAGGATTTATATTGCACTAGGCGAACAATCTCGAAATCCTATGGATTGTTGTTTTAATTTCTAGGAAAGAAATGATTTAGCTGAGGAAGACATGTTCTGCTGTTGAAAATGGTTGTGCTGCCCACCGCGCTAGTTTCAAGCTCCTTCTCATGACGAGTTTAAATTTTCTAGGGTGTCAGGTTATAATGTCAAATCCAACGGCCCTATGGTTGCAGTTCTTCAGATATTTTATAGGGACCATGTTGAAGTTGTACAGTGTATAATATAACAGTAGAGTATGTAACCCAGCACAAACAGTATAGTATGCAGTAAAGAGATCAGTACAACATGCAGTGTAAAAAAAAGTAAGAAGTACAGCAGGTAGGTGATTTGAAAGAAAGTAACATGCTGTAAACACAAAGCAAATCTGTATACCTGGGAGATCAGCAGTTCCTCGGGTGAAGTTGATGCAATCAAGTACAAGCAACAAAATTTGAGGAAGCAGACTGAAATACTTTATATAAACGAGGTAAAGAAACATCGTCCAGAAATATCAAGAAAAATCGTCAAAAGACTCATGACAAGAGAAATGTGAGGAAATCGACGAATCGACAAATCGATTAAAATCGCAGAAAACACGGAAAAATCCCGAAAAGAGACCACAAGTACTTTGTCCAAAAATTTCAAGAAAAACATATGAAAAAGTACGAAAAGAGGGGGACCGCATGCACTCGGGTCGAGACTAGGCTCAACTATATATTAGTACTCGAGGGTCGTCGAAGGCTACTCGATCACCCAGATGTATAAAACCCGTCACTCAACTAGAAGAGTGTCCTATCGAACCTAACTCAGGAGGATACTCCTTAGCCTAAACAGGTGATCAGCAGGTGGACAACCGATGTTTAAAATGTATTTAAAATTTATATTTTCAGCATGCACATAGATTTTTAAACATGCAAAAAGTGGGTTGTATCAATTTTGTTTGTAGCGAAAAATATATTTTTTTGTTTTAGAAAAATGTGTATCCATTCCTATCAAATTTGTTTTTATCAATTTTGTAAAGTAGTTGTCCGTGAGTCGATCGCGCTATCGGGCATAAGGCTATCAACAACCTAAGAAGGTTCGGGTCAACTCCCGCTAGTCTTGTGTCGGTGAATGATACTGTCACCCTACAGCTCACCAGGTTCCTGAATAGGATCTCGATGTCGTAGGATGATATATCATTCTGCTCTATCTCCGGTGTGCCTTTGTCATCACCGCCCTAAGCCCCAAAACAAAACAGACCTACTTGCGACCTTGTTTGATGTTTTCACGTATAGCAAAAGGCTATTCGTGGACACTTATGTATCAGACATAAGCATAAAAAAATCGAACCAAGAAGCAAAGGAAAAAAAAACAAAAATGGGGTGGGAGAAAGGAGGGATTGATTCACATAAAACATAGAAAAGAACGAAGGATGAATCAGCTCTCAAAACTCGTGACGAAAAGACCTGAAAAGGAAAGCCCAAAGATCCTTGAATCAATCCGAAAGGGCATCATTTTCCCACGTTTTTATAAGTGGCTTAACCCAAGTCAATGTGACGATCACACACAAATGACCTCCTAACGTCAGTATCCAAACTCATATCAAAATTAATATTTCTCAACTCCCGAATTAATCAATAGCCTCATATATCACATGAGCCTAAAATCTTTCCACATAACCAAATAAATGCTTACAGCCGGGGTAACAACCACCAAGATTTTCGGTCAAGTCAACCCAAAGAACAAGAGAGGCTCACGGCCAAGACAACCCAAGACACAAGAAGCTCACAGTTAAGGCAAGTCAGACTAGCTATACAAGGATCTTTGATATACATAAGAGAGCACAAAATATAATCATAATTTCAATCCACCTACAATCATCCAAGTAGTTCAAGCCCAACAAGAAGGACTAAATCACACCAAACAACCTTCAATAGGTCTCACGGGTAAAGGACTGCAAGAGGAGCAAATCTCAATGGTGAGCTCACGGGTAAGGACCAAAGGTGGAGGCTAACTCAACCACATCACAAACCCACGGCTAGGAACCAAGCAAATATCAAAACTGCAGCTTTATAAACTTCCAAACCAATTTATCAAAACCAGCTAACTATTCTCGAATAAGGACGACACAGTATGCCAAAACAGGCACTCGGGTAGGAGCTAAGGCCAACAAAAATTAAAACCCAAGCCACTTCTCGAGTAGGGGCAGGACAAGGTAAAACGGAGCTCCCAGCCAGAGCCAAATCGAGCCACAGTTGAGGTTCAAACCCAGGCCACAACTAAGACTAGAAAACATCTCTATGCCCTCAAGACATCAAAATATAGGACTACCATATGTTTCAAACAAGAATAGCCATAGAACTCCAAATCAAAATAAATTCCTCCACAATATGTATATTTAAGCCAAAAACACTCACAAGATGCCAAAATCGAGCCCAGCAGAGGCCAACGCTAAACCAAATGACCTACCAAGAAGCTCACAGGTAAGACTAAGAACAAACCAAATCAAGCTCCCAAGCTACCTCTCGGGTAGGAGCAGAACCAGACAAAAAACCGAGCCCCAAATAGGGGTTAAAGCGAATAAAATTGAACCCTCCCACAGCTCTTGAGCAGGGGCAGGAACAAACACCCAAAACAGGCTCTCGGGTAGGAGCTAAGGCAAGCAAACCGAAACCCCAAACAAAGACAAACCGAACCCTTCAAGGCCCAGAAGTAAAGTTCGAGCAATTAGGACAAAGCTTCAACATAAACCAAAAGCCCGTTCTCAACAGAAAATTAAAACTTCAGCCACCTTAAGGTAAAACTGAGCCATCCAAAGCCAAGGGACAACCCGCATGCCTTTGAAACATCAAGATATGGAGCCAATATACATATTAAATAAGAACAACAACATAGAGAGCATATTTGGGCCACCAACCTAACCATTCCAAGCATGCAACAATTTCCAACAGATATTTGAGCAGGGAAGATGCCTCATGAAGAGCTAAACCAAGCCCTTAAAACAAGTTACAGAGCTTTCCAAATCACAGAAAATTTTCTGATAGCATGCATTTCAGGCTAGGAAAAGCCACATGGAATCAAAAACCGAATTCCACATATATGAAAAGCAAACAAGTTTTCCAATACTTCATGCCAAGCAAGAGTGAATAAAAAAAAAAGTCTAGTAGTGCATCCCAACATGTATTTCAGAGGAGCATATGTTATCTCAGAGTCCATATTCATCATATTTCCAGTTGTTTTAAGTTAAAAAAAAAAAAAAAGAAGCTAATAACATGCCATATTCTCACTATCATAAGCAAATAACCATGTCCAGCCTCTAAAACATGTCTGTCATTCTATTTTCACATGCTCAAGTAATAAATATCTCAAAGTATAGGCGCAATAATAAACTAGCATGTTGTACCATCCAACAGAGCCATTCTCAGGAGCTCGGCAGAGAGAAAAACGAAAGGAAGCAAGGCGCAAAGGGGGGGAGGAAGGTACCTCCTTAAAGCATAATGTAATACAGGGATTTCATAAAGAGAATACTTCACAACCTACACTCCTCTTCAACAGCCAGAGGAAGTCAACCCCAACACTAGGAACTAAAGAAGAAAGTGAGAAAGAAATTTGACAGATTTTCTCTTATGAAAATTTTCGGCCCCTTGAAACGCACCAACGAAAGCCTCATATAGATCAGAGAATAGAAGAAGGAATGATTAGGAGATCGTATACGATTCGAAAGATCGAGAGGAGCAGACGTCTCCATACGGGCGTACGAGAGGCAGAGGATGAGATACGATAAGGGATGGGTCGTCGGATCATCCCGCATGCGCGAGGCGAGCGCGGGAACGAGACTCCAACGGCACGAAAGAGTGGGCCGGGCAAAACCAAGCGAACCGCGGCTACGGCAGAGGTCCACGAGCGCGAGAGGAAGAAACGAGAGAAGGGAGAATGAAATTAGGTTAAAATTTTTTAATATAAGTTATTAATTACAATAATAATAATAATAAAATATTATTTATTATTATTATTAACATTTAAATATGTATTTTCCCCAAGACGCGCCGTCGCAATGAAACGAACGTCCCCCTAGGCAAAATTGATGTTTCATACGCATCGGCGGAGCCCGTTTCTTCATCTGAAGTCATCCGGGCAACTCGTCGTCGATCGGGTCAAAAAAGCGTCGCGGTCCAAATCCTTCAAAATTCTGGTATGAGTTCAATCAAACAAAATGGTGCAGAGGACGGCGGCGCCAAATCAACGAGTACAGTCAATCCTAAGGCCGACAATCCTATAGGAATACTCTCTGAGTTCCTTTGGAGTAGCCTTACCTTCTAAGCAGTAGCGGTCAAAACTACTATATGAAACGTCAAATCGAGCGAATAAAAGTTCAGAATTGCTAATAGGGAGGGTTCCTTCACTAGTTTTCTAGGAGTAGTCGACAGAAATATCCTACGGCTAGATCTTAGGCTACTAAGGAGGGGAAAACTGCACCTCGACCGAAAGCGAGGTCAACAAACATCCATGTTAATATTCCCTTTTCTATAATATTCAATTTGGTTGTTTATAGTTTTATGTTTTTTTTTAAAAACATATCAGCACTTAAAACCATTGTACAAGTCTTCCAACTATTCCACTATTTTTTTATATATTTATTTATTTATTTTATTTTAGTTTTTTTGCTATTCTATTATGAAAATAGTGTCATTGAGGCACTTTCTCTTTAACCGTCAACTTTTTCCCTATAAATAATATCCTCATTCTTCTACAAAACAAAACCTTGATAATATAAATCCATAAAAAATTGAATCTATCAACAAAAGTTACCCCGGGATCCTCCAACTCAATTGCAATATCAATATCAATTCATCTTCACTAAAATAACCAATCATGAACTCATATTATACAAATTACAAGCTCCTTATCTTCAAGAGTTCATTATTTTTAATTTTATTTTTCACTCTAAAAGTGATTACACTAAATATTTCAATTATATTGCACGTTTTAGGCACATCTATGGTCAAACATAAAGAGATTGAGTTAATTGTCTTATCATGATAAAAAAATCATTAATGATTTTGCAACTATACCTAGTGCTCAGAATTATGAAATCATATATTCTTAATGAGGATAGCACATCTTTGGCAAGCACGCCCTCTGTCAAAATGTTCATTTAAACATTGATGCCTCAAAAAGTACTAAAGGCACTTTCTGCATTGCTTTTATGATTTTTTTAATTAATGGTCTAGCAAAATATTTATAGTTGCTCTTTTAGCATAAATCAATTTAGCTTTTCTTACAGTGAATTGAAATTCCTTCATCTATTTTGTCAATCAATTGTCATAATAAATTGCAAACGAGAAACGTAAGTACCAAATAACTATCACAATTGTGAACGTTTTTATTCATAAACATCTTCTTAATTTGCATCTTCTCCAATTATTTGATTAAAAAGATTCATTGATACTAACCCAATGTTATAAACAATTTTACAAATATCAACATCATATGGTCCTAAAATTTTATTTTTACGGAACTTCATCGAACTTCCATTTGCCAGAATAATATATCATACGCAAATTCCATTTAATTTTCTCCCCAACAAAATATCTTTCTTGTTGATCTTATGTTGCAATTTTCAAAATAACATTTTCATATTGCTTCAATTGTTTTATATCTTTTTCTCACCATAACATCCGACCTAATACAATCAACAGAAGCTAAAGCCCTGGAATTCATTACAACCGATACCTTCTTTGCATGTATTAAAATATTCTAATAGCATTTCCATTTCTTTATTTAAGAGCGCTTCATTCTAATAACATCCGCCTCTTCCCTTGTTACACTACCTATTTCTATTCTCCCAAAGTGTCTCGAGTAATCTTCTTAATGCAATTATCGATTTTTTCATATTAAGTTTTATTCAGCCTAATCAAACGTGGCAACTGTAATATATCATACTTATAAATGAGCAGCAATAACTGCTACTAAGATATAGCCTATTCTATCATTAAGATATACAAGAGTACCTTCCGGATCCGTGTCACAGAAGCACGTGCAATGACGTAAAGTTTAAGCTAAAGTGCCAATAATATGAATCCCAATCATACAGCAATTTTATTTTACTGAAAAAAGCAAGTAAATACCGAAGTTGGAGAAAACGATTTAAAAATTTTGGTATACAGGATATCAGCCGTTAGAAATATTATCATAAATACAAGTAAGAGAAAAAAGATTAAAGAGGACAAGAGAAAGTCGTAACAAGTTAGTTGAAATATGAGATGCATGTGTAAAATGAGAAGAAATTTTTAAAATCCGACCCATCTCTCAAAATACAAACATGGCCATAAGTTGGTCTTTCTTAACTCCACACTTAGAATGAAATATTGCATATAAGAATATAGACGATCCTAAGGATGATAAACTATACGGTACATGATAGGAGAAATCATATATTTGTGTTATGCAAATCTTTCTCAAATTTCCACAAAAGTGTTTCCAAATTCCTTCACATCCATGAAAGTAAGATTGCAAGCATGACAATATATTGATAACTTCAGAATCCAGCAGAAACAACCAAAAGAAAATAGTAATACAAGTGAAAGAAAATAATCATGCACGAGGACAAAAATGCCAAATATACGCGCATAAAGAGACTTCACTGACAAAATAATATTCTTATAATCATTTTGCTAGTCGATGGAAAAAGAGCAAAAGAGTAGAGTATAAAAATCGTCATGCTCAAGGATAACCGAGTGACGGCTTTTTGGGATTGCTAATTTCAAGAAACATCAGGTATGAGCGACAAAACTTAGTGCATACCACGGATCAGTGTTGAAATGTACGCAAATAAGAACATCTTGAAACAATGGAGCGTGGAGAATTAAGCAAATTTAAAAGCATGATGAAACTGCTCAATAAAAAAAAGGTTACCCAATCAGAATCTGCATCCTTCTCTTTCCAATATATATCCATTTGAACAGCATTAGAAAATAAAGCTCCTGCAGGATGACCAAATATTTAGACATCTTTGTCAGTAACATAATAAAAAGTTAATTAATGAAAATAAAAAACATCACACTGTGCCCTAAAGGCCACACATTAGTATCTACCATCCCATGTAAATTACTAAAATCAAACTAAAGCAAAAAAACTAGGAATGCTTACCAGCACAGTTGATACTTTTTAGCTCTTTTTATAGTTCAAAGTATTAAGGATTATCATTTCACGTGTTTTGGAAACTTTAAGGCAATGTTACATGGAAAAACATGCACCGTGTTATAGATATATATATATATATATATATATATATATATAAAGTCCAAGGGTTAATATATTAAAATGAAAAAGATACAGATAGCTTGTATGAGTGGGCCCAAAAAGGCACCCTACTCACATGGTACAACACAAAAAAATAAAGATATATTTAAGACCAAAAGCCAAAACCACAAAAATGCACAAAAAGTTAGGGACGACCCACTTTAGTGCCACCTCTGCTTCTAGTTCTAAGAAGTGAGTCAGCTAACAAATTGGTGAGTTGTGTCTCATTACCCGAAATAACCAATGTATCATCCATTAGATTCCTGAGCTCAAGTAGATCTTCATTCTTCTTCTTCCCTGATGTATAAGTTTATCATTCATCGTCCGAAGACCGACTCATCTGATTAGTGTATTGGTTAACAGATTGTCAAGAATGCATAAACTGATGAATCCCTTGCACCTGACTAACAGAAACGACTTGCTCGTTCGGATGAGGTGGTAGAACCGCAGTAGGAAAATTGTCAACCATTGTAATCACAATAATTTCTAGTGTATATAAAGTATGAATTGTCGCCTCTGTACCGGATACTTCCTGAAGATGAGAAGTTGCAAAGCTCTCTTGATTATCGGGTCCAAACATTACCCTTCATAGGTAAGGAACCTTCAGTAATGTTTTCAATAAGGTTTGAAGGTATAGGTTGCTCAGCAGAGCCATCCGGCAACACATCAATCGCAATAAATAGAAACAATATTGTCGGGGGGTTCCCCAAGGGAAATTAAATCAGACATTAATTCCTGTCTTATGGTAATTTCCTCCACATATGGGGCAGATGTGCCCAAAGCAGTGGGGTTAGACTCATCCTTATGCACTTGAGCTGTAGATTTCAAGTTAGAATGAAGCCTGTGACATTTGTGAAGAGTATGCACAAACATCTTATAGTGGGTACAATAAAAAGGTCTATGTTTCATGAAAATTCAATGCAAATATTCATTATGTGTTGTGCACAGCCAGACTTCTGTAATATAAGGTAAAGTAATATCTCTTTCCACAAGTATTCTGGCAACAGAATACCTGATTAGATTGAAGGTGGGTAAATCTAACCTCATAGGATCCCCAAGTATGACCCCAATAGAATAGAGAACCCGATGATTAAAAAAATGCAGGTTGAGACCAGGTAAATTAAATCATACAGGTATAGTGGGAGATTCATGGTTTGGGTCAAAATTAGGAGACCACTTGAGTAACTACGTTGGCTTTCTTGCAATATTAAGATATTTTTTAGAGAAAATTCGAGTGTAGTGTTCAACCATGGTTAACTGAATCAACACATGTCTCCCATCAAAGAGTCATACTTTCCATTTGTCTACTAGTTTGAGATCATTAAAACTCTTTATGATAACTTCCATAGGTGGGTGCCCTATTGAAATTTTTCAATAAGAGTGAATTTGTATTTCTCAGTCAACGTTAAAATTTCAAAATCAAAGAAAAGGTATTGTTTTCCCACATTTCTTACTTGTCTTCTTAACAAAAGGGCAGTCACTTGTACCATTACGATATTTCTTATAGTTTAAGGGGAAGACAACAGCCAACTCCACCAGATGATTACCCACCACGTGGGCGAATGAAGCTTTGTCGAGTTCAACCTTAGGAGGGATCGCACCCATCAAAGCAGAGAGAGAGCCCACCAGCTATGACGTTTGTCAGCCGTTAATTTTTAAAAAGAAATATTATTATAAAATATGAAAATAGCTTTTATGTAAATATAATTTTTTAAAGTAACATTTCAATTTAAAAATAGATGAGACCAAACGAGTTTCACATATTGAATAGTTTGGATGGATGAGCGCGATACCACAAGTAATACACTATCCCGAAGGATAAGCATTCCACTTGACAGTGGGCTCAACCAACTAAACTAAGAAGTTTATGAGATCCGTTTGGTCTGCAAAACTTTTTATATAAGGGTGACAAGTTCCCCTATCTAATATGAGGATTAGATAGAGTTAATTTTACCTGAGTTCCAAGTTTCCTATAGAAGCAAACTCCTATATTTAATTACATCTTAAATGACCGGGGTCACTTAAGAAAACTCTCGATTAAGACCAGTGGTTCTGCCTTCAATATTTCTAAGTTTTAGGCTTCCAAGATTGGACACGGGAAAATCAAATGGGAATGACTTAAATAGAAACATTTATTTTAAGGAATCCAAAGGAATGAAGAGTAGGGAATATCACAAATTCGAGGAGAACCCCGGTGATCTCCCAACTATTCTATTATTTGGCTTTATATCTTTGAAATAATGTTATTCAATGTTTAATCCTGTAATTTATTTTTAGAATTTAGGACTTACATTCGCACGATATTTGATCGTACAAACGACCTAAAAAGATTGGAGCATTTATACCGTACCGTACGATAACCTCGGAATCCTAAAAGTGTTAAGACTTATAATTGCACAACAGAGTTGTACAAAAGCCTAAAAATAATATGTCAGGAATGACGTTACGCTAAGCAAACTACCTCGAAGTCTTATGAGTTGTTATTTAAACTAAAAAAATGCTTAGTTGTCGTAGACTTGTTTTAATGTTTTAGATTTATTTCGAAGTTGCTCCTCCGTGTGTCTCTGTCGTGCTGCCCACGGTATTCGCTCGAAGCTCCCCGTTGTAGCACCTTCAGATTCAATGTTAATTTTAAGGGTATATGCAATTGTTTAGTCAACGTTCTACTACCGGGTACTTCCTATGAAACCAATCACTGACCTCCTATTCTAAGGTATTGTGTGTAAAGTGACAGTAGCAAATAGAAGTATAGTAACAGAATTTTAAGAAATGAACTAGCATGAATTGCATCAACAAAAGAAATACCACTTCGAAAACTCAAGAAAGAGCGGCAAATGACCAACGATGAAAGATAACTCGAGAAAACCGACAAATGACTCACAACGAAAATCTCGAAGTAAAAAAGCAAATGACAACTCAAAGAAAGTCACTGAAAACACGGGAAGATCCCGGAAAAAAACCATGAGTACTTTATCAAAAGTTCCAATAAAATCCCACGAAAAATCCAAAGAAAGAAAACTACAAGCACTCGGATTGAGGCTAGGCTCAGATACTATATATTTGTACTCGAGGGATATCGAAGGCTACTATCGGTCACCTGGATGTATAGAACCCGCCACTCAACTAGAAGGGTGTCCTACTAAACCTAACTTAAGAGGGTACTCCTTGGCCCGGTACTGTTAATCAACAACTGGACAATCAAGTTACAACATATTTAAAATTTATATTTTAGCATGCTCATAGATTTCTGGCATACAAAAGAAAGTTGTCTCAATTTTGTAGTAGAAATATTTTTTATAAATATTGTATCTGCTCTTATCATGTTTTGTTCTTATCAATTTTAAAAAAATATGATTATCCATGAGTCGAACATGCCGTCGGGCGTGGACCCCCAACAACTTAAGAAGGTACGGGTCTCTCGCTAGTTCGTGTCGGTGAATGATACTATCATTCTATAGTTTATCAGGTCCCAGAATTGGGACCTGATGTCGTAGGATAAAATATCATTTTGCTCTACCACCGGTGTGCCTTTTTCATCTTCGCCCTAAGCCCCAAAACAAAATCGACCTACTTGCGACCTTGCTTAATGGTTCATATATAGCAAAAGACTATATATACACACTTATGCATCGGATATAAGCGCCAAAAAACCTAAACCAAGAAGCAAGAAAAACAAATCAAAAATAAAAAAAATGAAAAAGAAGACCTACCCTCTTCCAAAACAAATTTAGAAAAGAAAAAACCAAGGTGGCAAGAGGGTTAGCCTAAAACATTCGACTGCCGGGACTTTCTTGAATGAGAAAAAGAGGTGAAATACACTTCTCGTGCTAGCCATGAAACATCTCCAAAAGATATGATTTATAAATCTCCAAACCACTTTCAGACTTTCACAAATGTCACAAAGATTTCATTTCTTTTCTTTCTTTTCATTTCCTCCTCTTTTCTCTTCTTTTTTTTATTGCAAATGACCTAAACCAAAGAATTGGGTCCCAAAACCTTTCCAAACATTTAACAAATCATTCCTTGAAAATGAGCATTTTTTGAATTTTTTTTTCAAACATAAGAATCGAAGTATTCCACCTCACAAATATCGAAGCATTAAATTCCAATTCAAACCAACAGTTCCATAGAAACATAAACTCAATCACAACATAGGGAACCCAAACATATGCTCTCGGGTAGGAGCGGCAGAGGGAACCACCAACCAAAACTCTACACAAAAGAGCCATAGGCATACGACCAAGAACATCATAGGGGAAATCACCAACCCACATTCAACATAAAGGAGTCACGGGAGAGGACTCACGGCCAGGGACAACAAAAAGGGAAACCACCAGCCCTCATTCAACATAAAGGAGCCATGGGAAAGGGACAGGGACAGCAAAGGGAAATCACCAACCCATATTCAATACAAAGGGGGTCATGGGAGAAGGCTCACGGACAAAGACAGCAAAAGGGAAACTATCAGCCATTTCAAATATAAATCCCCAACCCAACAGGGAAGCTCACAACCGAAAGGTTCAAGGTCAGGAAAAGCAATACAGGGTCCCAAAGCAAGTCCAAAAGGCTTCAAAATCACACCTTTCCATTTGCAGGTGTTTTGAACAGAGGAAGAAACCAAGAACAAAAGAAAAACTTCCTGAAATAAATTTTAAAAGCTCTCAAAAGACAATATTCCTTCCAACATATGATTCGAAAAGAGGGGCAGCAACTGTAGGGAGCAAAAACAGGACTCAAAGCAACTACAAAAGGTCCTAGAAACCAAATTTCAACTATTCATGCATTTTGAACGTAGAAGGTATCAAAGAAACAACAAAAAAAGCCCCAAACATCAAATCCCAAGCTGGGACATATTTTATTAAAATAGGGCACCATCATTATTAAAATCGAGCCATTTTTTAAATTAAAACGGAGCTACATTAGGGCCCAAAACCAAACCATATATTATGTTGGAAACAACACCTAACCAAGCCAAAACAAAACCAAACCCGAAACATTTTCAACATAGGGCCAACCCGAAAGTAAGGTCCAATCCAACAGGTGACCAAACCCAGCCATCACAAGGCAAAATCAATCCCAGCACAGGGGCAAACCGAGCACAATATAAGGGACAAATCGAGCCCAGCACAGGGGCCAAACCGAGCACAATATAAGAAACAAACCGAGCCCAACACAAGGGCAAACCGAGCCCAGCACAGGGGGGCAGAAAACAACAAAAAAAACAAAAAAAACAAAAAAACAGGTAAGCCCCAAGGCCAATAGCTCAAAGTGTTGAAGCAAGTCTCAACATATATTTGAACAAGGGTAATAATAATAGAGCTCAAGAATCAAGTTCCAAATCATAATTTCATTCAACATGTGATTCAGATAAGAAAATATGGCAACCAAAATAACTTTCCAACATAAAGAATTCTTCCAGCATGCATTTCAAATAAGGGGAGCAACAACTATTCCATCTAACATGTATGACTATGAGCAGCATCAGAAGGATAGAAAAAGTAGAAGTGAGAAAGAGAAGAATCATATTGCTTGAAATTTTTTCAAAAGAAGCATCATATGTTGAATAAGGACAATAGACAACTCCTGTATGGTTCCTTTTCATCAACAGTTTTCCCCAATTCAAAAAGAAAAATAAATCTGAGTTTTCTTTTCTCAAATAATTTTGTTGTGCAAACCCCCTAGCATCCTTCACATTTTCCAGAAAATATATTTCTAATTCATGCATTTCACTCATATGTTCCAGCTCCCCAATTCCATAACCATTCTCATTTTTAACATTAAACTTAATAAATTCCTAAAGCATCCTTAACTTCCCAATTCAAGGTGCAGTAAAAAAAAAGCATTCAGGAGCAATTTCAAATGAAGAAAACCAAAAAGAACATTTTCTTTTTTTTTTTTTGGCAAGAAAGAAACCATCAAGGCAAAATCTCCTGAACACATCTTTATAAATTATGAATCTATTAAACCCAAGACATGAGAATAAGGTGAAACAGATATCTCCTCTGAATGCTTGTAAAAAGGAGGAAGAACATTACCTCTTGATGTAGATTCAATAGTAAACTCAAGAACCAGCCTAAGAAAATAAAAAAAATCAGCAAAAACCTCCCTTAAGATCCTAGATGCAAAAGAGATCCCGAAAGCCTCAAAAAATACAACGGCAAATGTTCACGATCAAAGACGCTCCAAATCCTTTCTCTTCTCCTCTCAAAATTTTCAACAACCCTTGGTAGTCAAACACACAACCAAGCAAAAATATGGAACCGACAAGCAAGAGTACCGAATAGCCCAGAAAGAATGCCGAGCAAATGAACAGGAAATCTACGCAAGACAAAATTTTGGCAGCACCTCCACCCTCCTATTCAATTTTCGGGCCAGCTTCCAAGACCTCCCCAAGGTGGTGTTTTATAGGCAAAAGAGAGAGGAGCAACCACTTACCAACCCTAATGATGGCCGAATAGGATGGTGGGAGAGGCGGAGAAGCATTTAGGGAGAGAGAAGTAGGCCTCGGGAAGATGAAGGGCCGGCCATGTGGACTTTCGCCGTTGGAGAGCCGCTCGATCGAGCGGCCAGCAAAGAAGAGGAAGAATCGAACGATGGGGAGCTCGCGATCGAACCAGGAGACGTGCGAGCTAGGGTTCTGCTCGGGTGCGGCCGATCGCAAGAGAGAAGAAGGCAATCATGCTATAGGACCAAGCGAGGAGAAGAGGGATCGTGGTCGGTTAGGCTCGTGCACGACAAAGGAGTGTACCTGGGCTGCGAGTCTGCGTGCGTGAGTGGGATTAAATAGAAATCATAGCAAATTGGATAACTTTTCAAGGTAATTTCAACGTTCCGAACGCCCCGGTGCGGTCTGTTTCGTCATCTGAGGTCATGTTGACGAATTCATCGATTTGCATGTGATTTGCTCATGTGCAGAATTATAGCAATATGGGTGTCATTTTTTGGTAAAATTGACGTTCTAGACGCACTGGCGCAGTCCGTTTCGCATTCGAGATTATTTAGACAAATTTATCGATTTGTGTGCGCGAATGTACGAAAGTCATAATTGGTTCCTATGGCTTTTAAATCCTTTGGGAACTCTCTTTGGGCCTCCAAATGCTGGTCCTTAACCACTCGATCAAATGATGATGGTTTGAGACCACAAAGGCAAGGCGCCACAAGAGGATAAGGAAGTGGTTCGAATTTCTAAGAAAGGTGGGTCCCTAGTCTAGTCCTCTAAGATAGTCGATAGGAGAGTTCTATGACTAGATCCTAGGCTCTATGAAGAGGAAGGAAAGACCTCACAAAAATGAGGTCAAGAACACTCCATAAGCGCAGTAGGCGAACGTAATAGAAGACGCGAGCCGACAGAAGCTTGGCGTCGAAACAGACAAAGATGCGAAGACGCGAGTCGACAGAAGACGCGAAGACACGAGTCGACATAAGCTCGGAGTCGAAACAGACGAAGCTGGGGACGTGAAGCAACATAAGCGGATAGACGACGAAACGCAGTAGGCGAAGGTCAAAATCGAGGCGATGAGGCGCGAGCCCTTTTCCCTTGAGCGCGACTGAATCATAAACAACGAAAATCGTCATGCGAAACTCTAGCAGACACAACGGAAATCGCCATCCTAGCAGAGACGACGAAAATCGCCATCCTTTACAAGAATGGTCGGAGGCTATAATACGAGCCCCCAACCACCTCATATAATACGAAAATGGCGGTCGAGAACTATGCTAGGGTTTAGAATGACGATTTCCGTCGCCTATGATTCTCTCGCTCGAACAAGAGGGCTCGCACCTCGTCTCTATCATACACTCCGCTTCTGCTCGTCACTTTATCTTACAGTCGCGTGATTAGGGTTAAATCAATTAAAATAATTTAATTGACTACAATGCTACAAAGATTTATAATCAATTAAAATTTTTAATTAAAAAATAGAATAAAAATATATTAAATTATATATAAATGATATTTTAACATAAACAATAAGAATTAAATCTTGCCTCAACCCTTAACATTAGCTGCATAATTAGGGTTGTCAAAATGACTCTTTGTTTGTGAACAACTCGTGCTCGCCTCATTAGCGAGCCGGACACGAACACACTTTTTGTGTTCAAAATATAAACGAGTTGAACACGAACAGTGATATCTTTCAACGAGTCGAACACGAGCTAAGTCTGGGCTCATTTTTGTTATGTTCATTTACACCCCTACCAATATCATCACTTCATTCAATTATTTGGAAATTGTAAAAGGATTTGGAGACTTAATACAAATAAAAGACATCTGTAAGGGACACAGAAAATGGCAACATCAATATGTTCAAGAAGATAGATTATGGAAACTAATAATCTGAATACAAAGTGATTCATACATATTTCATTAACTTAAAGTAACAAATCTAATTACAAAAAGATGATATAAGAAGAAAAAAAAAGTCAAGGCAGCTGCTTGTTGCCTTAAAACCTTTTGGCTTTTAAAAGCATCATTTCAGTTCATAATATACAGAAGTAACTAGCACTTCAAAAGCAGAAAGAAGGAAAAAAAAAAGAAAGGAAAAAGATGAGCGCTCTGTTTCTCACCTTCATCATTCAAAAAGTTGTTGTTTTTTTGAGTCGCCCATACTTGCAAAGGAGCTCGACATTCCTGAAGACATTTCCGCAATTAATACACTCTGCTTGGAAAAAAAGGTTGAACACCATTGCAACTTAGCAAGGTTCAAGTTGAAAGCCTATTGCAGCATATAAAGGTAAGGTTTAAGGAAAGAAACTTGAAAATACTTAAGAAAAGCATTGTTATATCAATTTTAAAGCTAACTGCTAAATGTTATTAATAGGTATGATTCAGTAATCAGTAATAGAAGAAGAACGAGAAGTGGTACACTGTAAGAATTGAACTCGGACTAGCAAGAAGAAACTGAGTATGCTTTCATTGATCACTTCAAAGACCTGTTCAACACAACATATTTTGAGACTAATCTGGAAGCATGGGCAGATTGAAACCACAACCTATCAGAACCGGTTAATCCTTTTCGTGAAGAGGAAATAAAAAAAGTTTCTTTCTTTATGGAAATTGGAAAATCTACAGGGCATGTCAAATTTAATCAATTGTTTTTTTTTTGAAAAGCAAAAGATAAGAATGCTTCATTTTTCATGATCCAATAGGTAGTGATAGGGAGGGATGAGGAAGCAAAGGAAAGTGATAGAGCTGCTCATAAAAGCAACGAAGTGCATCAGGGTATGCGCATGTGCGAGCATGATGAATTGAAGGCGAGTAGTGAGGCTGGTTAAGGATGGATAGTCTGCAAATGGAGCTGCACGATAAAACTTGCAAAAAAGCATCAAAGGCGAGGGACAAAGCACAAGTGATAGCTAAATCTTGTAAGGCTCTTAAAAAAAATTTATATTTTCCACACTCTCTCACAAAATAGGAATATATTTTGATCATTTAAAATTTGGAAATAGGATTTTTAAATTGTAACTGATAAAAAACTCAAGTGAGGATAGCTGTAGATAGTTGTTTTGTTGGAGAGTAACTAACTTGTATAAATCCTTGTTCATTTGCCTTCTTTATAAAATGTCTATCAATACAGATGATGTGTTTAGTTGATCCATAGTAGACAGGATCTTAAGAATGCTAATAGCAGCTTGATTACCACACTGCATTAGCATAGGTTAAGCACTGAAAATTGCTAAACCTTCTAGGAGACAAAGAGGTCACAAAACTTCACTGATTCGATTATTCATAGCCCCTGATTCTGCCTTAGCACTGTTCTGAGCAACAGCCAATTATTTTTTTTGCTTCTCCAAGTCACAAAAATACCCCATATAAATCGGTAATAATTAGATGTTAATTTACGATCAAATATGTCTCCAAATCAGTCAACATCAGTGAAAATTTTTAATTGTGAAAATTGCTTACATAATAATTAACATTTTTTCCAAGTGTCCTTTTGAACGCACCTTAATATCATATATACAACATTAACATGCTCCTTTATAGAGTTATTCATAAACAAACAATAACAAGTAAGCAAATATCAGGTCTAGTGAGAGAGATATGTATAACTTTCCATACTACCTATCGGTTCACCCATTACACCCTTTGTCAACAAGAGTTAAAACTCCCTTTATTTCAATTTTTGCAGAAAGAATCCATTGGAGTATTCGCAAGCTTGCACCCAAGCATCTCAATTTCTTCTATTAAATCCAATATGCATACATGTTGAGAGATGGATATCCCATTTGCTTGATCAAAGGTATCTTGACGGGTAGAAAATATTTAAATTCACAAAATTCCTTGATTTCAAATTCTTTGGGTAAGACACATCTTAGTTTGTTTATCTCTACATGATCTCCAATTAGAAGTAGAGTTGTAATCGAGCCAATTCAAGCTGAATATGTAATGGATTGAACTTAGCTAGGTCATCTTCTAAGTTGTTCGTGTTTGGCTCGAGCTAGAGCCAAGCTTTCACATACATGGAGAGCCTTCACATATATGTTCATACTTAACTTGTTTAAACTTTTAAATAATAGTAATTGGCTTGTACTTGACTTGTTTATATTAATTGAGTGAGTATTTAAATGACTTAATAAACAAACAAAAAATTTGGCTGAATATTTAGTTTTCATATAAAAATGTCAACAAATGATCTTTATAAATATAAACAAATAAACAAGTTTTTTCATATAAAAATTAGAATCTAACTAGTTTCCAAGTATTAAATAAGATAGTACATAAGATGCAAGCAAACTTTCTTGCAATAGAAACCATTTCATTGAAATAAAATATAAGAAGGAATTATATTAAGTTAATATGCATATTGATGTTAAATTACAATATGTTACTACTAAACATATAATTAAATAATTTATAGTTAATTGAATGCTATCTAAATAATAAAATATATATGATATGATCTACTATCGAACTAACCATAGAGCATTAAAAAGTTACTTATTGAACAATAAATGAGTATGCTAGTGAAAATAAATAAACAATTTAGACTATGTTTATGTTTGGTTCATTTAAAATTCGAGTTCTTAATGATTGCTTAAACTTCTTTATTTACTAATTGAATGAACTTGATCGATTAAATCAAGCCGAGATCTAGTTGTTTATTGAGTGCAATGGTTCATTTCAACCTTAGAAGAATGTATCATCAATATATACAGTTGAGAAATAACTTTTCCTTGAGATGATTTATTTGTAAATAAAGTGTAATCAGCTTGTTCTTGAGAGTATTATCAATTTGTATTGGTGAACATATTGAACCAAAAACTTGGAGATTGCTTTAAAACATTCAAAGATTTCTTGATTCTATACAGACGGTTTGCATTGCTAGTACGCTCGTCTAAGAATTTCTCATAAATTGTCTTGTAAATTCCTATTTAGGATAACATCTTTTGTATGTAGTTGATGAAATGTCTACTGGAAATTTAAAGCAAAAGTAATCAATATACTATATATGTTCATCTTAGCAACTGGGACAGAAGTTTGTTGATAACCAACTCCATAGATTTGAGTGAACCTTATTGCAATCAATCATGCTTTGAATTTATCAATACACTCATCTAGTTCACACTTCAAATTGCAAATTCATGTACATCAACCACATTTCTACCCATGGGAAAGATTTAAAAGTTTCCATATACTATTTCTTTTAAGACTTTGAACTTTTTCATGAATTGCATTTCTCCATGTAGATCTATAAGGCTTCTTAAATATAATTTGAAATTTTCATGCAAGAAATATTTGTAATGAAGGCACAAAAATTAGGAGATAATCTATCTTAGAAAATAAAGTAATTTCATTGGGTGTTTGATGTAAATCCTTGCAAGCACCAACAGAAATACTTAGCTCGTCCTCAAAGTATTAAATTGTACTTTAAAAAAGGTGTCAGGACTAAGTCAAATATTGATTTAGTTCAAGAAAAACGGACCAAATACTTTCCCTATACTTTTACTAGTCTTTTCTATCAATCAGGAATAAAAGAAATCAGACAGTATAAAGTGTTTCCTTCTTCGCAATGCTGTAAAGAATGAAATATTATATTTGCACAAGATTATTTCCTTTTAGCTGAATATTTAGATTATGAATATGTATTAATTAAGTTACCTACAATAGATTATACAGAATAATATGAACCTAAAATAGATTGTACAGACTATTATTTATTGGAATGAAAGCAAAGGAAAAGGATTCAGTCTATTTGCTCAAAATATTGACATGACATCAGAGACGCGTCGAATAATTAGCATCTGAATCTTGGGAGTCGTCTACTTCACCTGGAGAGCTCGTCTTGTTCGCCCTAACTGCTTCCTCTGTGTCGCTCGCTCGACTGCACGAAATGTCGATGTCGCTCGACAGCTTCCTCTGTTCCCGAACTGCAACTGCTGCTTGAATTGCCACTGCCGCTCGACCGCTTCCCGAACTACCGCTCGACCGCTTCCTCTGTTTGACTGCCCGAACTCCCACTCGACCGCTCGACTGCTTCCTCTGTTCTCGTCCACTTGGCTCTCGCATATATATCTTCGGCTTTGATATAATCGGCGTATTTCAGCATTGATATCTCCCGCATCTGTATCTTCGGCTTTGGTATAGTCGGCGTATTTCAGCGCCGATATACTTCCTAGATCGTAGCCCTTTGAAGATCCGGGGCTTCAGCTTTGGCTTCGGAATTCTCTCCTAGTGCACGATTTTTTGAACCTTTTAGGTTGTTTAGATCAATGATTGAGATTTTTTTTTGGATATCTTAGTTTTCTTTGATTTCTGGTTGATTAACGACAATTCTATTTAGGATGTCTTCTGAAATCTTAACTATCAGATTTACGAGAAAGAATTGTCACATGGAAATTTCAGCTCAAAATGTTCTTAAAAGGGAATGAGCTTTGTGGTCATATTGATGAGTCTTCTCCAGCACCTACTGAGGCAAAATATTGTGGTCAATGGGAAGCAAAGGATGCTCGGATTGTTTCCTGGATTTTGGGATCTATTGAGGCTCATATGGTGAACAATTTGCAATCCTTGGACACAGCTAAAAAAATGTGTGAATACTTGAAGCGTGTTTACAATCAAGATAATTCTGTGAAACGCTTGCAATTAGAACTTGACATGAGTTATTATAGTCAGGGTAATCTTTCAATTGAACAATATTAATCTGGTTTTCTAAATTTGTGGAGCGAATATACTGGCATTACTATGCTAAGGTGTCAAAGGAGAACTTAGCTAGTCTTCATGCTATTCATGAAGAAAGTCGTCGTGATCAGTTTTTAATGAAACTCAGACCTGAATTTGAAACTGTTCGAGCGAGGTTGTTGAGCAGAGATCCAGTTCCTTGTTTGGAAGTGTGTTTTGGGTAATGATTGCATGAAGAACAAAGATTGGCGACACAAACTGCTATCAGTACAACAGGTGGATCATCAGAAATAATTAATATGGCATATGCTGCTAATACCAAAGGAAAGGGACCAGTGCAGTGCTACAACTGCAAGAAATTTGGTCATATTGCACTTAATTGTAAAAATAAGGTATCTAATTATTGCAAGCAAAAGGGACATACTCTTATGGAGTGCCCTACACGACCCCAAAACCGCAAATCACAAGCACTTCATGTCACGGTATCCGACACTCACAATCCTGGCTCGACATCCATAGTCGTTGTCAATAATCAATCAGATGTCACATCAGATATGGTTCAACAAATGATTCTCTCTGTCTTTTCTGCTCTTGGTCTTTAAGGAAGAGGTAAGACTATTACTTTCGTTCATTCTCCTTAGTTTGTTGATTCAGGCGCCGCAAATCATATGACTGTCACAGCTGATTTATTACATAACCAACGGTCGTACACTGGTACTCAACATATTCAGGTTGCTGATGAAAATAATATTTCAATTACGACAATTGGTGATATCAACTCCTTCAGTCGTGTTTTGGTTTCTCCTAAATTATCTACTAACTTACACTCTGTTGGTCAAATTGAGAATAATTAATGTAACGTACATTTTTCTCGTGATAGTTGTATTGTGCAGGATCAAGTGTCGAGGAAGGTGATAGCGAAGGGACCTAAAGTAGGCAGGTTGTTTCCATTAAAATTTATTGTTCCTCAGAATATGTCATTAGCTTCTTCAGTTGCTGAGAATAAGGCAAGCATCTGACATAAAAGACTGGGTCATCCAAATGATATGGTGTTGAAGCATCTACTTAAAAGTGGTGTTTTTTATTCTAGAGATAAGAGTTTATTAGTTGACTGTTTTGTTTATAAACTTGGAAAAAAGAAAACATAATTTTTTTCTATTTCAAGCAATCGTGTCAATAAATGTTTTGACATTATTCATAGTGATGTTTGTGGAATTACGTCAGTTATTTCACATGCTCAATATAGATATTTTGTGAGATTTATTGATGATTACAATCGATATACTTGAATCAATTTTTTGTGTTCTAAAACAGAAGTATTTAATGTATTTCAAACATTTTTAGCATATGTTGAAACTCAGTTCTCTGCTTGCATTAAAATATTACGGTCTGACAATGCGGTTAATACATATCTCATGAGTTTCAAGCATTTCTCCATAACAAAGGTATTGTTTCACAATGTTCATGTCCCTATACACCGCAGCAAAATGGAGTTGCTGAACGGAAAAATCGACATCTATTGGATACTGTGCGCACATTACTGATAGAATCTTCTGTTCCAGCTAAATTTTGGATTGAAGCTTTATCTATTGCAATTTATCTCATTAATCGTTTACCATCTCAATAATTGAAGTATGAGTCTCCCTACTATCAACTTTTTGAAAAGCATTCTAATTATCATATGCTACATACTTTCGGATCTGTTTGTTTTGTTCATCCATCTGCTCATGAATGTCATAAGTTGGCAGCTCAGTCAGTACAATGTGTCATTATGGGGTACAGTCCTAATCATAAAAATTGTGTTATGATTTGATTAATAGTCGATGGCATATTTCTCGAAATGTGATTTTCTTTGAACAACAATATTACTTTCAGCATCATGTGTCGACACCAGATACAGTTATACTTCCACTATTTGATAATTCTTCTGCTGACAAAAGTTTTAAGTTGGACATTGTCTACACACGACGACTGCCCACTTCACCTTCAATCCTCCCCGACCCTGATCCTGAAAGTGCACCAATAAGTATTTGACGATCAACCCGGTGTATCCGTCCTCCAGATAGATATGGGTATTCTGCAATTTTAATTAATACTATTGTTTCTACCTCTTACTTTCAGGCTGCTAAACAGTCTCGTTGGGTTAAAGTCATGCAAGAGGAACTTCAGGCACTTCAAGACAATCACACTAGTGATATTGTTTCATGTCCTACAAGTGTTAAACCCATTAGTTGTAAATGGGTTTATTCTTTTAAACTTCAATCTGATGGCTCTCTTGACAGATATAAGGCAAGATTGGAAACACTTGGCAATCAACAGGAATACGGGATTGATTATGAAGAAACATTTGCACCTGTGGCTAAGATAACTACTGTTTTGGTAGTATTATCTATTATTGCATCTAAAAGTTGGTTCTTAAAGCAGTTGGACGTTAAGAATGCGTTCTTACATGGGGATCTCAAAAAGGATATCTATATGACTCCTCCAGGCTTGCTTTCTACACCTTCTCATGATGTTTGTAAGCTCAAACGGTCCCTATACGGTTTGAAACAGGCTCCACGGGCCTGGTTTGAAAAGTTTCGCAATACCCTTCTTAGCTTCTGTTTTATTCAAAGTCAGTATGATTCATCATTATTTCTTTGCAAAACTGATAAGGGAATTGTTTTGTTATTAGTCTATATTGATGATATTGTAATCACAAAATCTGACAATCAATTGATGTCTCAGCTACAGAAACGTCTTCAGGGTTTTTTTTCATATGAAAGATTTGAGGTCATTAACTTATTTCTTAGGACTCGAGGTTCACTCTTCTCCGCTGGTACATCAGCACAACTATAAAAAGGGACTCATTGCTTTAGTTGGTTTTCAAGATGATCGTTCTGCTGATACTCCTTTGTAAGTAAATGTCAAATATCAACAGAACGATGGTAACTTTCTATCTGAATCATCTCTATATTGACAATTGGTTGGGAATCTCAATTATCTGACTATTACGCGTCGTGATATTTCATTTGTTGTGCTACAAGTTAGTCAATTTATGCAAGCACCTACACATCTTCATTTAGATGTAGTTCGATGTATTGTTCAGCATTTGAAAGGTACTTCTCATCGTGGTTTGTTCTTTTCTGCGGAGTCTCCTATCATTTTAACAGCTTATAGTGTTGTCGATTAGGCTGGTTGCTCTGATACACGCCGATCTATTACGGGATGGTGCACGTTTCTCGGCAACTCTTTAATCTCTTGGAAGAGCAAGAAAAAAGATCGAGTGTCTAAGTCATCTACTGAATCAGAATATCGCACTATGTCCTCTGCTTGTTCCGAGATCATTTGGCTTGGGGGTGTGCTAGCTGAGCTTGGTTTTCCTCAACTTGAGTCTACTTCTCTTCATGCAGATAATACTGGCGCTATCAAGATTGCCGCTAATTCCGTCTTTCATGAGCGCACGAAACACATTGAAGTGGACTGTCATTCCATTCGAGAAGCCTATGAGGATGGTGTTATATCTCTTCTGATCTTCAAACCCCTGATATATTTACTAAATTTTTTTCTCGACAGCGTCATCAGTTTCTTATCGACAAATTGATGCTTCTTGATCAGTCAGCCTCAATTTGAGGAAGGATATCAATCAGGAATAAATGAAATCAGACAGAATAAAGAGTTCTTTCTTCGTAATGCTGCAAAGCAGGAAATATTATATTTGCAGAAGATTCTTTCCTTTTAGCTGAATATTTAGATTATGAATATGTATTAATTAAATTACCTAAAATAGATTATACAGAATATTATGTACCTAAAAAGGATTGTACAGACAATTATTTATTGGAATGAAAGCAAAGGAAAAGGATTCAGCCTATTTGCTAAAAATATTGACATTTTCCTCCTCTGTTCATCCCAAGTACAAGTGAAGGCTCTAGTTCACTTTTCAAAGTAAAGAGAAAGGGGTGTTTTCTTTCTTCAAGGGGCTCGGCTTTTAGGAGAGACTAGATCTCCTCTTCCTTTTCACCTTTCTATTTCTTATGAGATGAAGATGGGCTTCTATGCGGCTTTGAAGTTTGAAGTGCTACTAGTCTAATCGATTGAAAAAATAAGGCTCGTCTCCTTCAATCATTTCTCCCTTCTCCCAGTAGGACCCTTATCATCCTGATGAAAGAGCTCATGTTGCATGTTTTTTTGTTAAATCCATCAAATTTTCCTTTCATCTAGAATAGAAAATACCTTTAAATCGTGCTCATTATATGTGGTGTTCAAAGTTTTGAGGCATTCAAAAGAAAGAGATCTAAATGGTTGTGAATCAAATAAGTTTGAAAGAAGCTTAGATTGAGATAAAATAGGATTGATGTTTACTAAAATAACAATTATCCATAAAGTGAGATATGTTCTCCTAAATATAATTTTTGGATAAGAAAGATTTGCTTTCAAAAAGGTCACGTCTATGATGATGTATTTAAAATACTTGGGATAATAATTTGAATGCCTATTGGTGAGCAGAATAGCTAAGAAAAAATTATTTTATGACTTTTTGGTCAAATTTGCATTTTTGATGTAGAGAAACATGCAGAAAGACAAAGTGATTGAATGCCTTGAGAAAAATTATGGAGATGGTACATTTTGGAGATAGATTTGGGTAAGATTTTGACAAAAAGTCTTGAACTTAGGAATTATTGATGACATTCATTAATAAAAAATGTTAGGGTAAGGACAACCTCCCCCAATAATATTTTGGGATATTATCAGTGATTATAATTGATTAACATCGAGAATGAGTTTAGGTTTTTTTTCCTTTTTTTTTTCTATCTCATTTTGCTAAGGATTATGGATAAGAAAACTTCGGTGGAATAATTTGTTTGTTGATGGAGACAATCTCCATGAATGTAATGAAATATTATTTCACATTATCAGTCATAAAAACTTAACCATTAACTTTGAATTTTGTTTGTATAAAAAAATGAAACTTTTGAGGAAAAAGATAATTAGTTACAAATTTGTCTTTCATTAGAAAGATCCAAATGGTTTTAATATGTTCATCAATAAAAGATATAAACCACCGAGTACCACTGATGTTGTTGACCACAGATGGTCCTCAAATGTCATTATAGATGGTAAAAAAAATTTGTGGGGCTTTAAAAGGATGACTCAGTAGGAATTTCAAGTATGTTTAGATAATTGGCAAGTTTCAAACTAAAATGCTTTAGGATTATATTGAAGAAAAAGATGTAGTTTCTCAATTTGGATGACCAAGGAAAAGCTGCAAAAGTACTAACTTTTTGTAGTTTTGTTAGAGAAAGATACTTATTAAGCATGATTCTCTTGACTTTGGAATGCACATCAATATTTAGGAGATATAGGCTAGCTTTTTCTTTCTCATTTTTTATAATCCTTCATGGTACCATATCCTAAAACTCACAAAAATTTAATAGTTGAATTCATATTTTTCATAAATTTGATGATTGACAATACGTTGCCAAAAAATCTAGGAACAAAGAGAACTAAGTTAAAAATCACTAAGCTACTGAAATGATAATCCCAAAACTGGTTTACTTGCAATATTGACCAATCAACATTTCTAATTGTACTGCACTTTAAAAATAGCGTTTAAGAGTCAAATAAAAGCCATTCACGATCGAAAGATATATGGACCACAAGACATAGATTATGGATTTCCATTTTGGAAACTAAACATATTCGAGATCATATGTTTTAAGCAACATTTTAGGTGCCAAGGAGTTTAGTTTGACCTGGATAATTGATGATTAGTTCCTATATCATATTATTATACCATATTTTTTGCAACTCCAGAATATCACCAAAATTATTTATATAAAATTCTACACTTTATTTTAGTATTTTGAAATAAAAAAGTATATGTTAATTTTCAAACATACAGAAGTTATTTAATTAGCCTGTATTTTAATAAATTTCCTGAAGTTCTTATTAAAATTACTGTAGCACTAAAATCAAAACCCGCTTTCAATAACATGCAATGGTTTGATTTGATTTAAAGGGCAGAGATTCATTTAATTAAGGCTAATTCAGTTTATATATATATATATATATATATATATATATATATATATATATATATATATATATATATATATATATATAGACACACACACACACACACACACACACACAAACACAAGCATATATACTTAATATTTCCCCCTTTCTCATTTCTTCATTGCGTTGTTGCTCGAGGCGACTAAAAAAGCAGCAACTCTCGGGAAGCAGTTGCGAAGGAGATGAAATAAAGAAGAAAAAAGAGAAAAAGAAGAGCAGGAAAGAAGAAAAAAAAATGAAATGAAGAGGATGAGAGGAGAAAGTAAGGAAAAGAGAAGGATAACTATGTTTTTAAAGTAAGGATTTAATTTCTTGTATCATTTCTACGAGTTGTTTTGGTTGGAAATTTTTTATTTTCACTTTTTAAAAATGATAATAATAATTTATTATTTTTTATAACACCTTGTATACATATTGGCTCTCACTCATAAAATTCGTAACAATGACTATTTGGTGATTTGGTAGTCTTTTTTAGGTATTTTCAGCACTATGTAAACGTCGATAAAGTTCGTTCTGCTAAATGAGAGATTTTTTGATGAGTTTAATTTGTACGATACAATTTAGCGATACGTGCATGATGTTGCATCAAGAGTCCACCCTCATTGGTAGTGTTTGATTGAATGAAATAATCATATATGGACACCGTCAGCATTGAAATCGCATTGACATGATTTGTTTGGTGAAAAGAATTATGCTTGAACAATTTTAATTGCAATGAGACATGTTGAATCATTTTCATACCATGTTTTATCTAATGATCATCATTAGCTTTGATTATGACTTGGTCTAATTTGTGTTGCATTATGACAAATAAGTGTAGGCCAACAGTGGCATCTATGTCAAAAACTACTTTGATGAAGAAAGCAACGAATTTGAAATCTTAAATTATGATACAAGTTCATTTGAACCTGGAGTCAAACACAGCATATTCTAACTCCCTCCTGAAGGTTATTTATGAAGCTAGATGTAGTTTGATCATTTATAAGTGGCTTGTAGCAAATATTCCAGGTCTCAAAGGACGGTATAGTCATGCGGTATCATGCCTTTTTAATAATTCAATTTTAGCAATGAAAAGAAATTGAATGAACAACGATCACAGCTTGATTTCACTAAGACAATCTACCACTACCACAAGTCATAAAATCAACAAAAACATAATCAGACTCGAGCACAAGAATCAGAAGATTAGATACAGCTTAGCTGAATAAGGATTTAAATGATATCTTATGCCACTACAATCATATTAACAAAAATAGAGAAAGAGCATCGCATCACAAGAATGGCGGATAATGGAAGAAAAGAAAAGAATATATTTACATTTAACTGGGAGAATGCAAAACATAACATAAAAAGATTTTAAAACAATCTCAAAAAGGGAGAAATCCATATAAACAGCATCCTAACAAAAGAAACACTAACCATTTCAATCAGATCATTTCCAGACCACTTATCATGATGACCGTTTTCTAATACAAGCCATCTTCCAGAGATTGTGCTACGAACGTAATAAAAATAGCGAATGCTGGTACCCCTGTATGATGGGGGCAAGATCATAGGCAGTTGAACCCGCATCATATCTGTGAAACTTACTATTGTTACCAATTTGAGCACAAAAACAAGAAACGATATTCAAAACGGCGTTAAGAAAAAAAAAGTACATTTGCTGCAGATTAAAGAAATTGTTCACCCTCTCCATAAACTATAAAGACAAGCATTTGTCAGTTAAGCGACATCGTCAACGCGTAACTTCAATGAAGGGATGCATTTCAACACATTAAAATCTATGCAACACAGACTTATTTTAAAACAAGATGTTTAGTTTTATTCAATCATGACAACTCATCCAAATACCCAAGCTTAACACAGCACATTTTGATTTATCAATTATAATAAATTATCCATCTGAATTCTGATTAACTAGGGCTAATCTAAAAGGCAATTCAATAACATATTTTTACTGAATGAAGACATCATTTTTTCTTATTTGAAAACACAGACCTCACAAGATCTGAGCATAAACAGTACTTACATGAATCCTGAAAGATCAAAGTAAATTGACAAGTAGAATAAAGTCGGACCTTTTGATTCAAAACTGATATTTGTTAATTTTTTGGGATAAAATTAGTTTATACTAAGAAAAACAGGGATACAAAGAGTACAGTCAAAGGTACAAAAACACTTGACCATGAGATCAAAACGAGAATAATGGAAACCACCAAAACATAACAAAATTAAAAACCCACAGGAAAACCATCCCACAAGTGAATAAGCTTGAAACAAATCGAGAAATGCCTGCCACAATGAGAGCAGAGTAAATGCAACAAGTGGGATGGTAAGAATATAGGGTTATTCATTTCATGCAAATAATATCCATGCAGGCCAGGGGGAGACACCAGCAAACAACAAAGTTCTACACAAAAAAAACACCGTAGAGCAACCAAGAAACAACCCTGCATGACACAATAACAGTAATAAGACTAAAAGTTGTATGAACCACCATGCATTAACTTGAAATTAATTTGAAGCAAATGTTAACCCAAAAAACAAATTATATTTGAATGAAAAGTTCAACAAACATCATGAAGATAATAGAATACAAAAAGCATGTTAATATCAGTGTGACAATTGAAGCAATACTAGGCGTGATGGTAACACACCAGATGAAGAAAAAGTAGTATGATAAAATATAGATAAATCTCCATGAAAGCAACCAAAATGCCAAACCAATTGATGTTCTTATCAATGAATTCTAAATGAAGGAACTAACATTTTAGGTACATTATGATGATGCTTATTCTTTCCTTAAATTCTTGAATGGTAAACAAATTCTTCAAACCTATCATCGCAATCTGAATTATTCCTAAAATCAGAGACCATGCTAATTGCCAAAGAACTATACTTCTCTTCAGGCCATGTTAATAGCAAAATCGTAAGACCCCAGAGTAAGAAGAATCTTGTAACTGATAAAAGGAAACAAGACAGCATGTACCACAAAAGAAATCATCCCTCTGAAAATCAAATGTAAAAATAGTTAAACGACATCTAGCAATAGAAGTACACTCCTGCAGTAACATTAAAACTTCCAAAGCTTAATCAAGAATTCAAAACTTTTGGTTCCTTTCCAAGGGTACATAATTATAATTGTTTAGTATTTTTGTGCAAAATGTTCAAAACAAAAGCAAACATGAGCTTGTTAAGTAAAGTGATGCTCAACTTCAGATGAGTGCAGGTAAGAAAAGCTGCATAAACAATAGCAGCACCAACACATCCCGCAGCTTGGGTACACATTGGCTGTATGACGAATTCAAAAGAGTTTTCTAACAAGGCAGATCAATGAGCCTACAGAAATTTTAATAGTTTTCAGGAATGAGACCTTAACAAGGTCAAGTTAATAAGCATCATCTCATTCACAACATAATATGGAACATGATAGGGTAATAGTACCACATTTATGACAGATGTAAAAAATCAAAAAAGGAGCTTTATAAGTCCAGTTTTGTTTATTTTCGCAATATCTTTGTAAGCCACAATACAAAATATAGTAAGGAACAGAAGCAGAAGAGAAATACAATAAGACCAAATCTCATCCATCTGAAAGGATTTCCTTACATGTCTTAGAACGTCCAGAAGAAACTATCACTTTTGAAACAGTTGCTGGTGCTGTACAATCTAAAAAAATTGTTTCACCTGCAGTTTCCAAAAATAAAAATAATAATAATAAGGGCAAACTATGTGGAAGGTATTCAGGCAATCATTTCAAGCATGACGCTACATTGTGAAGCTGGAAAGCAGTTTTAAATTACATATACTGCTTTAAAAAAAGATCCTTCAAGTTCTAATCTAAAGAGCAGACTGTTTATGTAAGAAAACTAGGCCATAAATTTGATTGCCGATTCTCATGGCAATTATTGAAGTTAAAAGTACTCTAACCTATTTAAATTCCAATTCTTACAGCCATTTTTTTCTCCCTGAAATACAATCCGTAAGTCAATACTTTAAAAAAAATAAATCAGCAAACACGTAGCAGTAAGAAAAGTAATCATGCTGCAAGAAAAATTGTCTATACAAGAAAGCGCCACAAGGATAGCTCAACTGTCGAGGGAATTGCAAAAAAAGCTAAATATTGTAGGAAAAATAACTTTTTGCACGTTACTTATATTATAAAGTGATATTTTAATTCGTCTGAATAAATAGTAAGTTCACACAACAGTATTTAACCAAGGCCTCCTAGTTAAGCTCATCATATAACTGGCATTTATATGTAAGAAGAATCTGAAGGCATGAAATATGTACGTACATATCAACAACAGAAAAGTACTGAGGACCAAAACCTACAAACTGTATCACAAATAATTTGTTGAACTTGTTATCCCAAATAATTTGTTGAACTTGTTATGCTTTAAAAGAGAAGCATAATACTAAGTAAAGTGTTTAGAGACAAAATGCAAAATGAATATATCCGTGATAGGGTTGTTGTAGCTCCTGTGACGGACAAAATTAGAAAAAGTCATCTTAGATGGTTTGGTCACATTAAGCGTCGACCATCTGATGATCCGATTAGGAGAGTAGATGATTTAGATTCGACTTATGTTAAGAAAGGCAGAGGGAGACCTAGGAAGACTTGGGCTTATTGTATAAAAAATAATCTAAATCTATTATAACTAAATGATAATGTGACACTAAATAGGACGCAATTGAGAAAAAGGATTCATGTAGCCGACCCCACATAGTGGGATTAAGGCTTTGTTGTTGTTGTTATTGTTTTTACCTCCTCAATGCTAGTACCATAAAAGGTAGCTCTTTATGTTAACAATTAAACAAGTTTTATATGGAAATGGTTTTCATCAATGATCCGTGACAAACAAGCAGCTACTGGAATATTAACTTTCGCAAGAAGAAGGTGGTATGAATAAAGCCATATTTAATTGCTCACATAGTGATACCAGAGTTAACCCAAACTACGAAACAAGACACAAATTTATTAGTAACTTAAAAGGACGGTTACAACGGTGACTCAAAGAAAAGAAAAACACCACATAAATCAAAACATGAAACAAAATATTACAAACAATGACTCAACAAATAAAGACACAACAAGATCGACGAGAGTGGCGGCTGCGGTGAAGGTTGGAGCAATGTTTGGCAAAAATGGGTGGGTCAGCGCTCGTTGAGGCGTCAAACTGCAGCCGAAGGAGCGTAAAACAACGTCGAGGTTGGGATTCGGAGGCGGCGAGGATGACACTGAATGCAGAGGAACTGAAGCAAGAATGGCGGCCGAAGCTGACGAGCAAAGCCACAGATGACGACCAAAGTCAAAGAGCAGAGACAAGGGAAGACCGTGAACTGCAAGGAGGGAGGCAGCAACTAGAAGTGTTGGGATGGCCTGACGGAGGCTGCAGCCTCCTAGGAATGAGGCGGCAGGAGGTCGATAGGGGTAGAGCAGCTTTCTGCGATGGTGCTGGAAGGCCAGCACGAAGCTGCGAATGAAGGTGGTTGCAGTGGAGGCATCTGGAAGGACAGCAAGTGGGTTGTGAACTGCGGGCAGTGAAGCTACAGGGGAATTGGCAATGGTTTCGGAGGGCAGCAAGGTTGCGACTAACTGTAAGGAGGCTGCAGGAATGCTTGTTGACGGTTTAGAGGCTCAAAATTGACGGCGAAAATCCTGCAGGGAAGTTGCAGGGGAACATGGTGGCAATCTGGGAGGATCACCAGGGGAACATGGCGGGCAGGGAGGTGATCGGCGGTGTTGGAGGATGGCTGGAACACCAATGGACTGCGGGATAGCATGTAGTGGTCGGAACGGGGATGATAATCACCACCTTGGACGGGGTTACAACCTGAGCACCTTCCTCGTCGTCGGATACAACCCTCAAGAGGAAGACACTCAAATAAATTTGAATTTATATTTCAAAATCAAGACCCCTAACTATAGACACATCAACTTCTATTTATAAGAGACGTGACGCAAATTTAAAAAAGTTTTAAATTAAGGAAAGATAATAAAATCAGGATTTAGGCTTTTAAGAAGGGATTTAAATTAGAAAAAGAGCCTAGGAAGGAAAAGAGAAGAGCAAGAAAGAAAAGAAAAGAAAGGGAGAAAAAAGGAAAAGGACGGAGAAGGAAAGAGGGGGCGGTGGGGCCCCCTCCAACATTACCAGCCGATCCAGCTGGGCTGGACCGACACCCAGTCAGTCCCCCATGAGCCTCGCGTCAGTCTCTCGAGGTTAAGAGAGCTTTGACCTCAACTTTCAAAGCTTCTGGATCCTCAATGTACGAAGTAAAATCCACAACGTTTGCAAAGTTGAATGTTGTTGATATGTTATAGTCCCCTAATTCTAGACACATCAACTCCTATTTATAAGAAACTTGACCCAATTTTAGGAAACATTTAAATTAAGAAAGGAGAATAAAATAAAATCAAGATGTAAGATTTTTAAGAAAGGTTTAAATTAAGGAAAGAAAATAAAATTAGGACATAGGCTTTTAGGAAGAAAAGAGAAGAGCAAGAAAGAAAAGAAAAGAAAAGGAGAAAAAAGGAAAGGACCGAGAAGGAGGGGCGATGGGGACCCCCTCCAATGGGACTGGCCAGTCCAGCTGGGTTGGACCTACAACCTGCCAGCCCCCCATGAGCCTCGCGTCAGTCTCCCGGAATTAAGGGGGCTTCAACCTAAACTATCGAAGCTTTTGGATCCTCAAAGTACGGAGTAAGATCTGCAACGTTGAATGTGGTTGAATGTTATAGTCTCCTAGTATGTCCATCTTGTATACATTGTCATTGAGTTTTCGCAGAATTCTAAAAGATTCGTCTACTATGGGTTTTAGTTTTCAAAAAGCTCTTACGGGGAATCGTTCCTATTTCAACAGAATCAAGACGAGGCCGTCTTCTCAGAATGAAACATTTTTTCCATGATTTGTTTGCTTGTGCTTGATATTTTATGTTGTCTAACAAGCTCGTTGTCAACCTTTTCATGTATTTGATGGATTTCGTGAACCCGTTCTATAGCATCTTGGTTGAGTTCTGATGTTGGCAGGCATGGGACCAAATGAAACGGTGTGAGCGGATTGCGACTATAGACTATCTCTAATAAAACGCGTCCCGTTGTCTCACTCGTGGATCCGTTGTAGGTAAATTCTGCTTGAGCTAGAATAAGATCCCATTCTTTGATATTCTTTCCCACAAAACATCTCAATAAGCTTCTCAGACTTTTGTTCACTACTTCAATCTGACTGTTTATCTTTGGATGAGTTATTGAACTGAATTGGAATTTGGTGTCTAACTTCTCTCATAAGATACGCCAAAAGTAACTCAGAAATTTAACATCTCTGTCAAAGATAATGATTATGGGAATCTCATGCAACCTAATAATCTCCCTAATGTATAAGTCAGCAATATGAGAGACGTCTAGTGTGTGGTGACAGCGTACGAAATGTGTCATTTTTTGAAAATCGGTCTACTACAACCATTACAAAAACTTTGTTCATTTTTTTTCATGAGGAGACCTAACACGAAGTCCATGCTGACATCCTTATCCCTATTTTATATATATATATATATATATATATATATATTCTTAATTTCCTTAGTTATAATTCTTACCTTGCAAAAAAAACCAAAAACTTGATCCCAAGCAAAAAACTAGGTAAAATTTTGGCTTCAAAGCAAATAAGAATACAGTTATAATATTTAAATATGAGATACTACACAATTATAAGTATCGTTATCAAGTAATATAGGACTTTTTATTAAGCCCCGAATATCGAACTCATAGGGAAAATACAATATGCACTTATAAAACAGGAGAAATTTGATAACAAAATTCTATTTAGCAAAATATTCTTACTTAAACTCTATATACTAAAATAGGAATAAAAGTTTAATTCTTTTTGTAATTTTTTATGATAGGAAAATACAATAAACAACTAACTTAACTAGATATTTGCAAGATGAAGACAATATAAATAAAATATTTTTTCTTTATCATGAATCAGAAACAAGTATATGAATTTTGTTGTGGAAGTATTCTAATTGTGTCGTGTCAAATATGAGCAATAATATTATTTATCTTTACTAGAGATGCTATAAAGAACATTGGTTAATCTATAGTTTGAATAGTCTTGAAAACGGGTTAGGTACAACCCCATGAACTACGTTCTCATCCATGAAATCAAATGTGATTTTTACTATTTGTTGACTGAGAAAATATCATCTCAGATCTTACATATACTCACAACATGTATTAACACCTTAATTAATCAAATTAAGAAGTAAATGAAGCACAATATTTAAAATCATCACAACTTCTTTCAACATTAAAGACTAATATTTCACACAACTTCCTTCTAATTCTTAATTATTTATCATTTTAAGAAAAAATATAAAAATAAACTACTCATAATTCATGGAGAAAACACAAACACACTTGAGTTTGAAAGTAGAAATCATGCACGCAAACAAGAAGTCTATAAATTAAAACCAAATATAGTCACAATGATAAAAACTTATCTCAAATCCTCTCCACCAAATGTCTTGAAGTTCCTTTGAATATTTTCTTTCACTTACAATACAAACTAAAACTTAAAATAAAAAGAAAAGTGGGCGGGGGCGGCAGTGACGTATGTGGTGGTTGGCACTGGATTGGTTTTATGGATGATTGATGAATGATTAGCCTCTTTCATGGATGATCCAAGTCTCTTTTATAAAAATCCAAGAGGTGTTTTGGTGTCGCTTCAAAATGTGTCATCATTCAATGAATCTTCTAGAAGTTGCCTCCTTTCGAAAGCCAATTGAATGAATTTTTGTATCAATTAACTATTTCTTATGTTTTCACTAAGGGTTGTTTCAAACACCTCTTCAAAAATTAGTCTAAATTCAATGAATCATCAAATAACAACTTTTAGCGCTTAAGCACGGGGTAACCGGCGCTTAGGGGCGGCTCTCTTGGTTTAACTGGCGTGTAAGCGCCAGTCCTGGGCGCTTAGGCGCCACAGTTCATTTTTTTTTCACCTCTTCACTTTTGCTCCAAATTTAATATTTTTTCATTTTTTTTACCATTTTTCATCCATTTAATTGTACCTGAAGAAAAACACATAAATATCTATCACTAAAACTCAATATCTCAAAAATAATTATAAAAGTGTGTACATGAAGACATGTTATAGGTGTATCTCATCCACCCAGGGTGTTTTTGGTACACGCAACTGTGTATACAACCCTGTATTTTGTCCACTTGTTTTTGTTAAATGGAAAATCCTGCATTGTCGGATGTGTCGCTCTACATCCCTTATTAGTCGAGGCCGGAAGAACTGTTCTTTGATGAGGGTGAGAGTCTTGTCTCTGTTGAAATGACCTGCGATGCCTTCATTATGGTTCCCATGTACAATTGCTTCTCTTAAGGAGTATCTTCGAATGCATAGTTTATTGTGGTAGAACAAATAGCCATTTGCATTGTAGTACTGCGTGGTAGGCTTTTCCTGACATTATTCTCAGATATCTTTGAAGTCTTTGTCTACTGTGTACAGCTCTTTAATGATCTCAAACCCTATGATGCTTGTTTGCATCAAAGGATTAATAAGTGACGTCCGCTTAGTGCAATTGCGACGCGATCTAACTCCCAGTTTTAAGTACAAAATTGAATGATGCCAAAAACTCTACCCCAAGTTGTGTGTCCTTTCAATTTACTTTAGTTGTTCAAAAATTTCAAGGCTTCATGATCTGTAAATAAGGTGAACTCACTTGTCAGTAGGTAGTGGATCCATTGTTCGAGGGCTCTTATTATTGCGTAGAATTCTTCATCGTAGGTTGAGTATTTCCTCCTGAATTCATAGGGTTTCTCAATAAAAAAGGGGATGTGGTGACTACTCTGGCTCAGTACGACCCCTATTCTGATGTCTGATGCATCGCATTCTACTTTGAACAGTTGTGTGAAATCTAACAAGGCTAGAATTGGTACTCGAGTTACTTTTTCTTTAAGTGTGTCAAGGTTAGTCTGAGCGGTACTTGGCCAAGTGAACTTTTTGCTTTTTAAAAGCTCGATAAGGGGAGCAGTAACAGTGATATAATTTTTAAAGAAGCAACAATAGAATGATGCAAACCCCAAAAACTGTCTTAGTTCGTATGGTGTAGTCCAACTTGTAATGGCTTTGATTTTTTGTCGGGTCAATTTGAATGCTTATATATATACGATGTGACCCCAAAAAACATACTTGATTTGTCATGAAAATGTGTTACTTTAGATGGGTGTATAATTTTTCGTTCTAGAGTACTTTGAATATTGTTGTAAAGTGTTGTACATGCTCCTCTTCGGAATGATTTTATACCAGCATGTCGTCAAAGTAGACTATCACGAATTTCCCGATGAGGTTGTGAGACATCTAATTCATTAATCAAATGAAGGTGTTGGGTGCATTTGATAGACCGAAGGGCATGATTTCCACTCGTATAGTCCATCTCGTGTCTTGAAGGCGGTCTTTCATTTGTCATCCGGTTTCATCCGTATCTGGTGGTCTCCACTGTGTAAGTTGATCTTTGAGAACAGAGTGGCTCCGTGTAACAAGTCCAAGAGGTAATCTAGTCGAGGTATTGAGAATTGGTACTTGATAGTTATTTTATTGATAGCTCTATTATCGATACACATCCTCCATGATCCATCTTTTTTGGGCACAGTGCACGGACTTGTACTTTCTCAAACTAACCCTAGTGATGAGATTTTTTACTTTTCGTTATAGTTCCTCGTATTTTGTTGGTCTTTAGCCTGTATGCAGGTCGATTTAGTAGGATTGGTTATCATATAAGATCTATAGCATGTTGGATGTCCCTCAGTGGTGGTAGTCCCTCTAGCAGACTATTTGTAATGACATCCCGGAAATCTTGTAACAGAGGTTATAGGCGCGTTGGTACTAAGTTTTCTTCCTCGGACCCTTCAAATAAAACTAGGGCCAGATGGCACTCGAAACGACGTCATTACCCCAATAGAATATGGCATGCGTCCATAGGAACGAAGTCACACCATACTTGTTCCTTTAATTGGTTGCCTACTGAAAACTAAATAAGTCATTGTTGATCTACGTAGATTTCATTCCCTTTTTTCAGCCAAGTGAGGGAATATGGTTGGGGATGCTTTTGTGTGGATAATTGTAGCTTTGTCATCATTAGATTCGATATGACATTTTCACAATTGTCATCGTCGATTATCAGGTTGAAAACTTTACCTTTTTACTGTACATTTTGTGTGAAAGATATGCCTTAGTCATGACTGATCACGTGCTAGCTCTAACTGTAAGACTCGTCGTATGACTAGCAATTCACCTTCGTCCTCGAGGAGCTGAAGTGCTTCGTCGGTATTGTCGTCTGCTTCCTCATCCTCGCTTTCCTCCATGACAACTTGGTCCGTAAAAGAGACAATGTGGCATGTGGGATAGCTGGAAGCGAAGTGGCCGAAACCGTGGCATCTAAAACACTTTTTAGCTGGCGTGGGCCTAGATGAGCTTCCCTTCCCGAGTTTCCTACCGCTTTGGTCGGTTTTCGTATTCTCGGACGTCGGTTTCCCCGTTTCTGGCGTGCCTTTGTAGGCAGTTGTCGCTGCTAGGATTGGTTTGCATGAGACTTGTTGCCAGAAGGAAGATTGTGGTCTAGCCTGCTTTTGCTACCTTTCAACTTTCAGGGCTAAGGTTTGGACATCACTCAACGACCAATAGGGCTATAGTTGAACTGCACTACTAGTGGCAGGCTTCGGGCCTCCGAGGTAGCAAGCAATGATATGCCCCTCTTGTTCGACCAAGTCGCACTTTATTTGTAACTTATCGAATTTGGTTGTTAATTCCTTTACAGACATCTCTCTAATGTAGGTTGTGGAGCTTCAGGAAAATATCTTGGCAAAAGTGTGGGGGTAGGTATTTCAGTAGTAAGGCTTACTTGATTTTGTCCCACTTGGTGATTTAGTCACTATCGTCCCTTGTTTGATGTCGTTGTAGGTTGTCCCACCATAACGAGACGTGTTTTTTTCAGTTTAATAGCTGCTAGTTTAGCCCTCTTATCTTCAGATATTTCCTTATAATCGAAAGTTCATTCGACCATCCCCAATCAAAAAATTCATCTGAATCCATAACTCTATCAAATTCGGGAAGAATTACTTGAATGTCAAAGTCGCAGTGGCCTGCGGGTCTTCTCGTGGTCACCTCTGGTATTGGATGTCAAAACGGCGTGAGTAGCATTCTTCGTCACTGTTAGAAAGACGAAAGCGGAAAAGGAAAGAAGAAAAGGAAAAGAAAATAAGGGAAAAAATTTTTGACTTGCGTAGGGATGGTCGATGCTAGTAACCCTAGGAAATGACTATGGTTGGACTAGCTCTGATATCAAATGATACCGGAGTTAACCCAAACTACGACACAAGATACGAATTTATTAATAACTTAAAAGAACGGTTACAACGGTGGCTCAAAAAAAAAACAAAATCACCACATAAATCTAAACATGAAACAAAACATTAAAAACAAAGACTCGACTTATTTAGTAATTGAACATAGATTTATCCTTTAAAAAAAAGGAATCATTAGAAAAGGAAAAAATATATGAACTATACAATGAAGTTATGAGAGGAAGTAATTGAAGATAGATTTAGTTACTTTAATATTGAAGAATCAACTTATTTTCATGCCAAGAAATCTACTATAAAAATGATTTTTTAGGATAATTAATGAAAAAATATTGAATGGATAAATTATATACATATGATTTTCATTGAATTGAAGAAGGCCTAAGATTTAGGGTCTGTTTGGACTGGTTGTAGCTTTTTAACAAGGCGGTTGTAAGGATGTCATGGAGAAAGCAACTTCTCAGAAAATTGTGGTGGGAATTATATATATCTATTTGTTTTCCAAAAAAATATAGCAGCTTTCGTATAATCACCACATTTTAACAGGTTATGTTGAAAAAAGCAGCTTTCGACCACAAAAAATTTTAAGACGCAGTAAGAAAATAGTTCCCCAAACAGAGCTATGTTGGTGGTTTGAAATGCAAAACAAACACAAAACTATCCCAAACAGAATTTGAGTGCACCCAAATCAATTTAGTATATATTAAGGAATAAAAAGTGCATGTCACTGATTTGTTCAAGTTATAAAAGTCACCTAAAATAGAGCACTGGCTAGTATCAAAACTAGTTATCGAATAGCCACCAAGTTTCCATCTATAGTATGATTACATCAAGGATTAGCACTAAGTCAAACTTATTTGTAATTTTTATCAATAAGCTAACAAAGAACATTCAAGGTGGTGTGCCTTCGTATTGTGTACCAACAGGTTTATAAAGGACATTCAAAGTAGCATGCCTAAGTATATAATTTTCAGATGTAGCATAATCTAATAAATAAGACACCTATTGGAATAAGTGAAAAATTAGACAACAAAGAAAATTTTTAAAAGAGATAAGTTAAGGATTAGTACAACAAAGGCTGCACATATAAAATGTAGTTTTAGTAGATTCAAGATTAAAAATTATCAATTGACCTCACTAAAGATAAAGTTATAATTAGATGTATTAGGTTAAGTGTCTTAAATTTATTATATAAAATAATGAGGATATAGTTAAGAATATATATCTAGAACTATGCTAGGTTAATATTAAAAAATGTCTCATAATTTTAATGCTATAAGAAAACATAATGGAAACTTAAGAATAAATTAGGTTGGCTATATGGGTATTGGTATAGGGTAGTTAAAAAAATCACTAATAGCGAACTTGAACATGGAGGAAATACAAATATTGTGATAGAGTTGTAGCAAAATAAGAAATCATAAATTGAGAAATGGTTGTATTAAAAGGGAAATTAGAATTTTTTTAAGATAAGATAGTAAAAAATACTCTTAAATTAATTGCAAATATACAATAAAAAATAGAAAATACACCCATGAGAAAAATATATAAAATTAATGTTAAGGGAATAGAAAAAAACAGGAGAACATAATTAACATGAATAAAATTTATGCAAATAAAACATTTGTTAGAATAATATTAACACCACATATGGTGCTAAAAAAATGGATGGATAATGAGAATTTATGAAGTCAACCCCAAATAGTTAACATAAAGCCAAATAGTTATGATAAGGCAGAGGATGATGATTATTCAATAGCTGCATAATCACCATTCAATTAAATCATTTCAAGAGAAAAATATTGTAAGAACTTAGCTAACTAGAGGAGAACAAACAGCCAAATTTATGGGAAATCTATCATTCTAGAATGACAATATCATTTGTGCATTAAGAACCAAAACAAGGTTTAAGTTACCGCACAATTGTGCGGCACACGTTTGCATGGTAGATCAATTACCCTGAGAAAGTAAATTAAATATTTTGTGTTGGGGCTCCTTCAACAACAACAAAGCCTTAATCCCACTACGTGGGGTCGGCAACATGAATCTTTTTTCTCCATTGCGTCATAATTAGTGTCATATTTTCATTTAATTCTAATAAATTAAGATCATTTTTATACAATAAGCCCAAGTCTACCTAAGTCTATCTTTGTCTTTCTTAACATAAGTCAAATCTAAAAACATCTACTCGCCTAATCGGATCATCAGATGGTCGACGATTAATGTGACCAAACAATCTAAGATGACTTCCTCTAATTTTGTCTGTCACAGGAGCTACAGCAACCCTAGCACGGATATATTCATTTCGCAATTTGTCTTTAAGTGTAAAGCCACTCATCCACCTAATCATTCTTATCTCGACAACACTTAACTTAGTATTATGCTTCTCTTTTAAAGGCCAACATTCAGCGCCATAGAACATTGCAGGTCTTACCACCGTCTTATAAAATTTTCCTTTCAGTCTGAGCGGTACTTTTCTATCACACAAAAGGCCCGAATCATTCCTCCACTTCAACCAAACAACTTGAGTTCTACTATTAACATCCTCATCTATATCACCATCGCTTTGAACAACAAACCCAAGATATCTAAATCGTTCACACCTTTGAATAATTTGATCACCCAAAGTTACACTTCGATCACTAGAGCTACTGCTATTAAAATTATATTCATGTATTCAGTTTTAATTCTACTTAAATGAAGGCCTTTAAACTCCAATGTAGACCTCCATAATTCAAGTTTTTTCCTGGGCTTTTTCTCTCGTCTTATCCACGAGAAGGATATCATCAGCAAAAAGCATGCACTAAGGTACATCTTCATGTAAATGTCCAGTAAGACCATCCATAACTAAAGCTAAAAGATATGGGCTTAAAATCGATCCCTGATGTAATCCAACAGAAATAGGAAAATATTTGGTCAATCCGCCTTCAATTGAAACACAAGTAACAGCTCTAGTATACATATCTTTAATGACTTGAATATAACCATATCAACATCTTTCTTCTCAAGAACTCTCCAAAGGATATCTCTTGGTTCCTTATTGTAAGCTTTTATAAATTAAAAAAAAAACAAATGTAGATTCTTCTTATTATCTCTAAACTTCTTCATCAAACCTCTCAATAAATGTATAACTTCCATAGTAGACCTGCCCGGCATAAATCCAAATTGATTATGATAAATTATTGTAATACGTCTTAACCTATGTTCAATTGCCCTCTCCCATAATTTTAAAGTATGCACATCAACTTAATTCCTCTATAATTTGCACACTCTTATGCATCCCCTTTATTCTTAAAAATGGAATAAAAAAACACTTCCTCCACTCCTCAGGAATCTTTTTAGTTTTTAAAATGATATTAAAGAGTTTAGTAAGCTAAGAAACTCCTAAATCTCCTAAATATTTCCACACTTCAATTGGGATATCATCAGGTCCTACAAACTTTCCACCCTTGGTTTTCTTTAAAGCCTCCTCAACTTCTTTTTTACTAATGTGCGGTAAAAATAAAATGTTTTATTATTATTAACGATATTAAGACCATTACGATCGATCGTATTTTCAAAAACTATGTTATAAAGTTTATCAAAATAATTTACCCACCTATGTTGAATATTTTTTTCTAAGAAAAACACTTTTTGATTTTCATCTTTAATACACTTTACTGGAGTTAAATCTTTCTTTTCTTTTTTCTTTATTTTTTTCATCCTCCTTAGTATCTAATCTATTATAAAGATCATTAAAAGCAGAATTTTAAGTATCACAAATTGTTCTTTTAGACTTTTTGCGGGTCGTTTGATATTTGTCTCAGTTCTTTAAGCTTTTATATTTAAACCAATTTTTATATTAAAAGCTTGTAAGGATAAATCCCATTTTAATATTTGGAAAAAATAATACAGAGTCATGAAAAACTTTCAAAGGAATAATAAGCTTTCAAGTTCATCCGTATTAACTGGACCTATGATTGGGTGAGGAATGAAAGTTATTTATGACAACCAATCAAGTTCAAAAATCAAACAGAATGAAAAGAAGAAATAGTTCTAATTATAATCATTAAGGAAAGAATCATAAGAAAATATTTGGAAAAAAAAAAAACTTTAAAAGTAAACAATAAGCAAGCACAACTTTACAGTATCACAATTTATAGGATCCATTTCAAGCTGCATTAAAAAAAGTTAAACTATAACGTGAAAGAAGTTTGACAGATAATATAATAGGTGATGCATTCAATGAAATCAATTAAGATTTGGAAAGTCGTAAAATTTGTTTGATAGCATATTTTCCAAATATAGACGATAGAATCTGTAACTGATTTAGCAAGTTAAGGAAAGCATGATACAGCTTATACAGAAATTGAAGAAATTACCTCTTTTCTGCTTCGTTCCTGGCAATTGTTTCTTAATGGAGAACCACTGGCTGTCCAGCTTCTCAACACCTTTAACTTCAACAGCAAGGTTATCAATCAAAAGTGAGTAAAACTCATTGCTGGATGACTCAGCCATGTTTGTATCCATGGAAATTCCAGGATTGCTTATCTCTATTGTTGCGGTGACAAAATCCCCAGGTCTGTAGACTTCTTTATCTGTTTGTAGCTTGAAGGATGGAGAGAACCCAGGTTTTCTAGACGAGCTGCTCTTTTGATCATCAAACCATCTCCCGCCACCAAAGAAAGGGAAAACATGAGGAAGCTTTAATGACATCTCCTCAGTGTTTATCACCCATCCAAGCGATCAAGTCATAGAAAGTCGACAAACAATAACTGTCCAGTGACACCATTGCTTGGAAGACGAAATCTCATAATCAATGCTATAACATCTCCGAACCAGCATTCCGGCAAGTCTAAAACCTACTATTCAAAATCATAGAACGTAACTCAATTCAGAAACAAGCCAAAATCTTCTCAGATCTAACAAGCAAAACCAGACACAACATTGCCTGCTAGAATGGCTAGCTGTTTGGCTATAAGTTCAACTGAATACAAGTAAGAAATTAGTAAATTCTGAGAGTATTACAGCCTGAAAATTCTATGGCATGGAAACTAATTACTTCTACTAAACACTGATAAGTTGCTTTGTTATTTGTTTGGGGATTTAAATTTTAAATAAATAGCAGAGCAGATCAAGGCAGGAAAAGGGGAAATGAAATAGAAGAGGAAAGCAGCACCAACCAGCAAGAAAGAAAAGTAAATGAATGCTCGATTACCGGCGGCGCTTTGGGAGAGTCGACGTGTTGGTGCGGAGCTCGGGGTAGCCGAACGAGAGATCCAACCTCGATCGACAGGGAAGCCGGCGGAAAGATCGCCGTGTGGAGATCACGAGGAGAGGCGAAATCGAGGAAGAAAAAGCGACGGTGTAGCACTCGCGGGTGAGATCGAGAGAGAGACGGGGAGGGGCCGCGCGGTATTCCGACAACACTCGCAATAGTCGTGGTTTACTATGGCTCTAAAATGAATTTTATTTTATGGGAATTCTGTCTTCTTTTGTATTTTTTTAAACATTTAATTTGAAATTAAAAAGTATAAAATAATATTTTGATAAATTATTTTTTTCTTTTATTTAAAAATATTAAAGCTCAAATAACACCCACTTTGGACCTTGTAGAAAGTCATTTTAAATGAAGCTAAGGAGTCAATAGTGAGTTTATGTTGAAACTAAGAAAGAATCAAAATAAACATATTTTGGCTTATGTTAAATTTTAGGTCACCTTATAGGACCTTTGAACCTAATGAGACCAAATTGAATCCAATACATTATGACTCATTTTAATGGTCTAAAACCATTTCTTGGACTCTTTTTTTAGTCAAGGGGAATTAGTTAATCATGTTTGATCAAATCAATCCATGATGACACTATAAGGCCTGCCAAAGTTAAGTTTTTTTTTTTTTCAATTTCTTATTTTCTAATAATTCTACCATGTCTAAGGCTAAGGATCAACAAAGACCATTCTAAGTCAATATAAGGTCTCTAAGCCCATGATCAACCTAGTTTGGCCAATTGATTTGCTAAGAACCCAAATAATCAAATCACATCTAAATCAATCTACATTTCATATTGTCTTTAAATGAAGCTAATGAGCCTAAGGTAAAATTTGGACCTAGTTAATGTCACTTAAGGGCTTAATCAAATCCCTTTGACCATGAGGCTCATTAATGCCCATTAAGGCCACAAAAGGTCAAAAGCACTCAATTTTAGATCAAATCCAAATAAATTTAGCTAGGCATCTCCATATTTCACACCATAGCTAATGAGCATAATCCTATGGTCTCTAATCCCCAACTAAATCTAATCGACCCTTAAACCATTATTGGCAAATTATGGTCTAAATGAGTCAATCTAATCCAAATCAAATCATAATGAGCCAAGCTAACCATAGAGCTCAAGGTTGTGTTTTGGCCTTTATATACCATCTTAAGGATATTTGGACATATGCTTGACCCATTGTCAAACCCATTGACGATGGATCCTCCCATTTTTACCCAAAAGTTAAAATCTCTCTTAAGTGGAAAAAATTTGAAATAAAACCTTCTGGATCAAAATTAAACTTAAATGGCTTAACCATGGCTTTAAGCCCTCTATCATTAGACTTGGCTCACTTAATTAGCAATTTAAAAACTTCCTCAAGTCAAGTTAATTTTAATTAAGCCCAATAGGTGAGCCAACATGGTTAGTCAAGCCAAATAATTTTCATTTGGCTAACAAAGCCCATAATTTTTCAAAAAATCACAACCACAAGCCTCCACCAAAACTCCTAAGAATTGGATAAACAATGTGTGTGTATGACACAAGGCAATGGTTGTCTCCTTGGCTCAACTGAAAGTAAAGCAGTTCTCACCATCACTCCATAACCTCTATCACCAAGGACCATCAAATCATTTATGGGCAACTCAATGTCAACTCTCTTGTATTCCATATTAAATCACCAAAATGTGTGTTCATCTCTCTCCAACTCAATTAAGTTAGGTATATATGTATGAGAAGGGACATTTCAGAAGAAGAATTTCCTTGCAATATTTTCCTTCCCTTTGTATTTTTTAGCTTTTCTAGATCTCTAACTAGTCAAGACATATAATTGCCTCCCTTCCTAAGACTTCGAAGCCATAGAAAGTTCAAACTTTATTGAGCTACTTGTTGCTTTGGTCAATGCAGTCACTCAAACTTCTTGAGACATTTCAACTTGGTGGAGGATTACTCATTAGGTCAAGACAAAAGCTCTTATAACCATTGATTAGGTTAGAACATAAAGAAACCAATATGTTCCTTAATCACCTTCTCTTGCTCGTCACAATTTGATACTTTTGTGGATAACTTAGATACTGATTTAATCCAAAGAAAAGTTAAAAAAAATAGAGCCACTTAATCCTTTGCCACTAGATCCCTTTATGTGAAGGGACCCATATAGATGGTTTATATTCATTCACAAAAGTTAAAGTATAATATTAGGGTCATTCATTTATTTTATTTAGAATGCATGATCTTAATTAAGTAATATTAGATAAGCATCCACTTATAAAAGAAAACTTGGGATAAATCTAAGTTTTTCAAACTTATATTGATCGACTAATGTTGGTTTTGGTTAGCACTATAGCCCTCCATGAATCTCAGTATCTAGACATATTACACATGTAAAGCGTAGCCTAGTCAATTGTTATTTCTGTAAAGATAAAGGGAAATTCATGAAAATTTTAAAATGTGATTATAAATCTAAAACTTATTATATATATTTAAATATATATAATATAAATCTAAAATTATAAATGAATAGTCTATAAAATCAAAAAATAAAGGAGAATTAAGAAAAATAAAATAAAATTCATATTCTACATCGAGTAAAGTTATATTATTAAAAAATTTAAGAAAATTATACTGAGTGAAATGACTTAGTCAAAATCAGGTTTGATTGAACATAGTTTTTATGGATTAGTTCCCTGGGTCGCCTCTGACCTTTAAAATTTTAAATACAAAATATTAAATTTAATTAAGGGATGATTTAAATTTTAAATAATTTTTTTATAAAATAATTAATTAATTGATAAATTTTAAAAAATATCTAAATAATTTATGAACTTTCCATCGTGTATTGACAATGGAGAATTAATGACATAACAAAGACAAATTTAAAGGAATTGTCTATTATATGATCATGAGAATAAGAAATATGTGTTGCACAAACAATAAAGCTAAAGATTAAAAAAAAATACATGTTTGGTTATAGTGTTTCATTTAAAAACTAAAAAATAATAATAATTTCAATAACAAGAGCAATGGTACTAGTGATACAGACAACCCTTGGGGTTTTAGTTATGATAAGAGTATATCAAGCTTGAATATGATAATACTTAAAAGATTGATGAGAAGCAAAACTAAAAGCACTAATTATGATATGAAAAGCATAAAAATAATAGTTGTAATAATAATACCCTATAAAAATGATTGTGGTTGATTTAAAGGAATAAATAGCAGTGGTCATATATGCCAATTGGCCAATTATGTACATTTATATTGAATGCATTGCATGTCAATTACTATAAATCATAGTATCATGAACAAATGGCATTAACAAGAGTGATAATTCATTACTAAAAACTTTAATGAGTGAAATATAGTCTTCAGTAAGACCTAATTGTAAAATAAATTTGTAGTTTCATGTCATTAATGTCAGGACTAAGCAACATCTCATTATTAGTGAGAAGTATCACATGTATCAATGATAAGTGATTTTACATTCTCAATATGTTATCATTATTTAGTTTTCTAAAATATTTATTCACACATATTTATATTTTTATTGCCATTTGTCATGAGCTTCAAGTTTGGTTTGATTTTTATTTTAATAATAAAATAATGGATATTGGGACCCATAGTTCTAAAGTAAATATGAAAACAAGGTTTCTTTTTATGGCTTAGTGACATGAAATCTAAATAGTTCCCTTTTGAGTGGATTAATAAGCTATTTTTCTCCCTCTTTGCTTAGTACATATTGTAAGGAATTAATGTTATACTTCTGCCTCATGTTAAATGCAAAGGCATCAAACCTTTTTAGACCAAATAACTATTTAACTAATTTCTCTCCTCTCCTTCTCACTATTTTATTTCCTAACTCGCTCTCTTTAAGTTATTGTCTTATCTTCAATAATTTCATCATAATCAGTAAAAAATTAAATAATATATTAATTTTACTAATTTTATCAAGATATTGCTTAGAAGGTATTTAAAAGCTTCTAAATGATATAAAATTAGTCTATTCATTCATACTTAAGGAAAAATATAATCCTTCATAAGAACTCAAAAAGTTTTCAGACTATTTATATCAGCAACAAATAAAATAAATTTCATCATTTAAGAACTTGACTGAGAAAATTTTTCATGTGATATAGTCTAAAGTTTACTAAAACAACAATAAATAAATAATGGCAAACTTTTTAATACGTAATATTTTAATACCTTAATAGACTGACTCAATAAAAAGAATAATAAAAAAGTTAAATTTATTATTGAGAAAAAAGTTTTATGACCGTGAGCATCTAATAGATAATAAATTTTTTATTAATTTATTTATGACAAAATATAAGTATAAAAATGGATCAAATGAGTATTGAGCTTATATAACCACATCATTTTAAATCTTTAATGTAATTAAACTAAGAAAAATGTAAAGACATTACCTTTAGCAGGCTTATAAACCCATGTATGACAATACTGACAAATCACAATACTAAAACTAACACCAACATTAGCACTTAAATCATCATCCCCCGTAGCTCAATTGTCGGGAACAAATTTTGATCGATTAATGAATAATATTTTTTTGTACTTTTGCAAGAATATTGAGCCTAAATGGGCTTTGAGGTGCAACCTTAAGAGGAAATCCAATGATCAATGTTATTTGTGCCCTATGATAAGCTCCACGAACGTAGTTAAATAAGCTCTAAATGAACTTGAATATCCTTATGTACAAACATATACATCTTTATTTTCCTCAATGAGATAATCAACTACTATCACGCAAAAAAGAAAATGTTGGGAATGTTTACTAAGTACTAGCAGATGTAATAAGCATAATCAACCAGACAAATTAAACTAATTATCCTTGTTTAATTAGAGACAGACATGTAAGTTGGTTGAACAATACAATCAGAGCCTTATGTTTAAAATTTATTTTGTAAGGGTTTTTAAGTGTAGTCATAAAATGAAATTTATATTAATTTTTTTGTATAGCTACCCAATGATAACAATTAGATAATTCATCGCTTGTAAAAACAACGCCTTTAACTTCAAAAAATTCAGTGAGATCAAAACCATATCTCTTAGGATGAAATCATATTCTGAATATTCGATTTAATATAATTATGTGTTTTCAATACTATTACTACAGTTATACTACTCTATTTCACTAATCATTACTTATATATCACAATATCTTGATGTTATTGTACATTACAAGTATAAATTTAATAAAATTAACCACTAAACTAATAATTATTAAAATCGAGTGATATAACTGTAAGTGATACAACATATAGTGACAGATTATTATTATAAAATTGGGATAATTACATACAGATCGCCTGGACATTGATATTTAGAAATTAATTAGGGTACTTAGACTAACCTAGGTTTCTATAGTCAAACTAACCTGTGGTAAGTGTGTAGCCCTAGGTTTGATGCCTAAGTTAGCTAACCTAAGGTTCACGACGAATTTACTATAGGTTCATTTCTCGTTCTTTATATTGAAGTGTTTTAGATGTTCATTTAAAGTTCACTATTTGCATTCATGTCTTCTTTGATTCCTAGTTTTGAGAAATCAGGAGTTTTCTTTTTTTGAGTTTTATTTTATTTGAATTTTGATTTTGGGTGTTTGCGGAGAAAACAAAGAAGTTCTAATCCTTGTTTTTTTTTTGTTTTATGTATTTTTGTTATTTTTTTGTTTAGTTTTTTAATATGAAATAACATGAAAGAAATAAGACATGAACAAAGCATGAAATGATACATGAATTAACATATAAAATAAAAAATGTAAAGTAACACATAGCCTTGGATTTGACTTGGGCTAGGGTTGAGCTGAGGTAAGCTAAATTTTCAGGTTATGTTAGTTGAGGATTGAGCTAAGGTATGATGTGGTTCAGTTGGTTTAGGCTTGGATTAAGATTGAGCTGAATTGGTTTTCTTGGGTTGAATTTAGGTTACCCCGAGTTGAGTTAGGTTGACCTAGGTTAGTTCGAATCTGATTTGTATTTGAATTAGGTTAAGTTGGGGATTGAGCTGAATTTGTTTGTCTTGGGTTGAATTTAGGTTGCCCCAAGTTAAGTTGGGTTGACCCGGGTTAGCTTGGTTCTGATTTAGATTTGAACAGGGTTAAGTTGGGTTGACCCAAGTTATCTTAGGTTTGATTGGGTTTAACCTGGGTTAAGTTGGGTTGACCCGGGTTAGCTTAGGTTTGTTTTTATTTGACACTAGCTAAGATGGTTTAATCCGGGTTTGGTTAAGGTTGATTTAGGTTCGACCCAGGTTAAGCTAGTGGCTGGGTTTGGTTTGATTTGGGTTTGACCCAAGTTAAGCTAGGTCTTTGAGTTGATTGACCTCATTTTAAGATTTTTAGATAGAAATGCTTAAATTGAGGGAAGAAGAAGAAGTTACAGGAGAGAAGGCTGACTGGAAGAGGAGGAGGTTTGCTTCCATTTTTCTTCTCCCTCTACACTTCTTCCTCTACTAGTAGTGCCTGAACCATCTGATTCCCTCTGTCGAAGACCACTTCTATAGGTGTTGAAGGTTGTGGTAGGACCCTCTGAAGCCGTCCGATGAGATGGCAAGCCGGCGACGAAGATCAGCTCGACGGTTGGTGAGCCATGAATCAATGCCAATGAAAGGTTGTGATGATTCACGGCCTAATCCATTGATGAAGGCCACATATCACTAATTCAGCTTGCCAGGGCATGGTTACACCCAGCATGGCGTGACCACGTCATGTGTCCACGCCGAGATACTTTGGGGTGTGGTCAAGCCTAGGTTAGGCATGACCACACCAACGTACTTTAGGGCGTGGTCACGCCCAGGTCTGCCATGCCATGCCAAAAATGGGAAGGGTGCTCTTTTGGCCAATTTGTTGTGTTGAACCATGAGGTGATATCCATGTGAGTGCTATGTGATAAAAAATGAGTTCAATTGTAGGATTGTTTTTCCTACAATGGAGCCAAAATATTACGCGCTAGTAATTTTACGGTGGTAGTGATATATTAACATCTTAGTATTGTACAAAGATCTAACACAAATAAAAACTGATGACAGAGGAAACCCTAGAAGTTTTTATGTGGGAAACTCGAAAGTGTAAAAACCCCAGGGCCTGGGTCAATTGAAATTATCCCACTGTGGCAATGTAGGTTATAAGACTTTTTCAGCTTTTAAATAGTCAGATGCAATATTACACAAGTGAGAGTTATCCACGTGACTTCTGCTACGGGAGTGACGTGATAAATTGGGGAAGTTGTGGCATCTTAGCGACAATGGTCTTGTGATAGTGACTGTGATGATTTAGTTGTGGCAACAACTAGACGATCATGGTCTGGTGATGGCTAAGCAAAGGTAGTTTATCGACAGCAGCAATAGCCTGACTGTTGTAGTTCAACGAAGGTTGTATTCAGATAGTGTTAGTCTGACGATGTGACGATCAGATGGAGATGATCTGGCTATGATGATTGTTCTAGCCGGGTAGCATTGGTTTGATGGTGGCGAGGTTAGATAATGGTTATGGCAATGACAACTATTGTGGTTATGTGACATTGATCTGGTGACAGTGGTAGCCAGATGACGTTGGTTCGGTGGTGGTTGGGTAGTGGTGTTTTGTTGTTAGTGGTGGTCACCATATGGCATAAGTGATTGTAGTAGCGAGAAAATGGTTGTTCAATTGTGGCGACACTCAGATTCTAGCGGCCTGGTCGCCACAACAACCAGACAGTGGTGGTCTGGTGGTGACGACTACGATGGTGGGGTGGAGATGATATGACTATCATAGTGTTCAAATGACGATGGTCCGACGATGGCCATGACCATACTACAATGGTCCAACTGCAACGACCAGACGACAGTGGTCCGACGACGACATCAGTGGTGGTCAAGCAAAGGTGGTCGATCAGGTGGCAAGTGCGGGTATATAATAATGGTCCGCGGTGCAGCTTGAGAACCCTCAAGAGCTTAGAGCTCCTTTAGCCATCTCCTCTAGGTCCAAGTACCCTTTCATGAAAAGTTTGGGGTCTATTTATGCATTTTGTGAGTGACATTCTTCATAAATATTTAATAATTCAGACCACTATCGGACGACCTATAATGATTCCTTTGATCAAATGATATTTTATGAATATTTAAGTGTCTTAATGATACCAAAATTTAAGTGATCTTAGGTTCATTGAATTTGTTTCGTCGAGATGCTTAATTTAACTATAAACTCGTTCGATTTCATGATCATTTAGTCCCCCAAAACATATCTCAAAGATTCTTAGCATGCTTCAAGTGCCATAATCAAATCTCACTCTGACACAGATTCAACTATGTTTGATGTCAACTTCATTTGAATTGGAGTATATAGTTAACTAAACTTTTGGAGCTGTTGGTCCCAATGTGCATCGAGATTTGTGCATGACTAAAATATTTTTTGAAAATATATCACTATTAAAAAAAAATTTCTTATTTTTTAAAGCATAAACATTGAATTTACTGTACATATATATATATATAAGAATTTAGATTTTATGGGGGCTCGACAAATCAAATTATTTCTTAAATATAAATTAGGAGTCAAAATTTTAGCTTAATCCAATTTTGAAGCTCATTTGAAGTTGGGCTTGATACAATCGTGAAATCAAGCCCATTTGCTAAAATAAATATTTACAACTTTAAGATAAAAAGTTTCGAGTCCCACATTTTATTAATAGAATTTATAAGAAACATGAAAGTTTTTATGAGAAGATTTGTACTTGGTTGTACCTTTTAAGGGATAGAGAGACCTAAATGGGAATGTGAATCAAGATTAGACAAAACTTAACATGTATTAATTTAGGAGCTAGTTTTAAATGGGCTAAATATTCTATTCATCATCCTTAACAAGAGAATGCTTTTTGAAGAATATTTATAGGAGATTGATTATCAATATTATTTTTGAGAAAAGAAATGGGTTGGAATTCCCATGCTAACAAATATTAAAAATTTTAAATTTATTTTTTGATGACCTGTGTTGAACTTAATGAGTTTTTTTTCAAATCATTGGAGATAAATTTGAGGCTTCGAACTGTCAATTGAATGGTAAAATGAACTCTAATTTTGACATATTTATAGTTAAATCGAGTGTCTTAACAAGAGGAATCTAATGAACCTAAGATTGCTCAATTCTGAAGTCATTAAGGCATTCTAGTCCTTAAAAAATATTTATGATCAAGTGGGAAAAACATGGACCATCTAATCAAATGGTTAGGGGAGGCATGAGTCGAAAGACCAAAATGTTATAAATAATCCCCCTCTATTCACTTGGAAGGGGGAGAAGAAAAGGGAGAAGCTAGTTCTAGAGCTTTTTCTTGAGAGAAGACCAAATAAGTAGCTACCTGCTTTCATAGCCGGCAGCCACCATCAACCACCATCCTCTGTAGTTGATAAACATTGTTCACCACTGGTTGTTGTGACCACCTGACGCCGCTGACCACTGACCATCAGTGACCACTTGTTACAGCCGTTATCGTCAAGCTACCATCGAATCATTTTTTCTCTATGAAATTTATATAAAAAATCAAACATGTCCCGACTATAGTTCATTTTAATGGTATCAAACCAATATTTATATCTTCCAATAAAAATGTTCTGCTTTCTTAAAATTATTGATATCAATAACATTAAATTTTGTTCATTCTTCAGCTCATTGATCATCCAAACTAATGAATTTCAATTAAATCAATTTCTAAATTTTTTTTTCTTTTAACGATTCAGGGATGGGGGAGTCTCCTTCAAACTCAAATCATCACCAATTAGAAAAAAAAAAATATTTTATGCGGACATCCTAACGTCCGACGAATAACATGGATTACACCCCACCATAGTGCACGATGGCATGGTGTAATTCATGACGCCGTCCACATGTGCCGACAACATATTTTCTCTATCAATCTTCACACCAACCACAAAACAAAGGATGTCAATCATTCAATGCATTTTCAAGGGATGAGATTATTTTGTGAAGGAAATCAAGTACTCCTCACACTTCATGGAGAGTATAATTATTACTTCTATAGATAAGATTCGTAATAGTGCCAGTTTTTTACTATTAAGATGCTGAATACGTAAACAATAAGCAGTTGTTGGATAAGCAATCCATTATCTGGTAACACAGGACGGTACGATTATCTGAGAGACCTCACTTTTAAGCATGTTTGGATCAAATGTCACATCAATGATTGGACCACAACCCATTATTATTGATCAAATTTCAGCTTCTCCTACAAGTTCAAAGAGGAATAAGCTTATCTACAGCATAATTTAATTAAAGTTAGTTCATTTACTTGTAGAATTTAGCTTTGGCTTTTTGGATTCCATGGGGTCTAAAGAGTCCATGCATGCAAGTTCATGGAGCTTAGGAGATGAGACAAAGCAGCTTTTTGCAAAGCTGATGCACTTTCTATGAGAGTGATACAGTCCGAAGGGAAGTAACATGTTCCACTGGAGCATATGTTAAAGGATGGTCCTCCATGTAAATTCTTTAGGGCTGACTTGGAGAGGAATTCTCATGGAATAATGCTGATGGATGGATGAGAACAAGGCATTGGGATTGGGACCGTTCATTATATGAATTGACCTCTTTGGATAAAATGCTTTCTTAGATGCTTTTGTAAGGATATATTGAAAGAGGGCCATTTCACATGAGAACATATTAGAATTAGGCCCTTCCTACATAAGACAAATTTCATTTTTTTTAAAAGGTTGTTTATATAAATATCTCAACTGGGTTTCCGAGACATTGAAGATACCCCCGTCCACAGAGATTTCGACGGGATCAAAAAGAGCCTCAACTTCTTCCATAGAGTGGGTTGTTGTTATCCCAACATAAAGCTTCAGATAGAATTTAATTGTTTCATTTCTTATCTTTCAATCAATGAAATGTTGCATAAACGTATCAACATGTCTATGCAATACTTATGACTATTCCATCAACTATGTATTTGTTACTGGCTTTTACTTTTGAAAAAATTTAACACATCATTAACACAAGTGTTGTCGAGTGTTGGCATCAATTTTTAATGTCACAAGTTTGGGATATTTGTTTTTGCCTACATAGTTATATTTTACTCGTATGTAATACCCATAGCTCATAAACATCCAATTCATGAGTTCCCCAATGCGGGCTTTTGGCATCAAGGTGGAATTTAGCTCATGCGCACCAACGCCAGCAGATCGACGCACCTGAATCTGCCCATTTCTGGTGCGCTCGTGCCAGGGTGGCGCTACCCCAACATTGAGAAATCGAGCTGCCGACAAATCCGCACCCAGATGTTGGTGCACCCATGTTCATTCGGCACATTACAGTCAGATACCTAGCACACCCAAGCCAATTTCGCTTGGCGCGCCTGCACTACCCGGTTTGCCCGCTTTACGCTACTTAATTTGGTTTGACAAGCTCACGCGACAAACCTAGCACCCTTCTCCATTGAACGTAATTTTTCAGTCTTTGGTCCGTTTGTGACCATATTTTGGCCACATGGAGGTTGATCCTGGTCATGGAAATATGTCAATGCTCCATGGCTTGCCACCTTAAAAGAAGAAAGTCTTGCATGCATGATATGAGGGAGAAATACTCTTTATAAGGCTATTTTGTTATTTTGGGAAAGAGGACCAAGGACGAGGATTGAGCTGTGAATTTTGAAAGGGAGCTCTTCTTAAGTAAGGGAGCTGATATTTTTCTTGGAGAAGATAAATATTTTTTAGAGCTTTTAGACTTGAGGAGCTTGTAGAGTTTCGAGAGAGAACTCAAGAGGAAGAGCTCGTTTTCCCTTTGCTTGCTTCTCTTGTTCAACTTCTTCTCTCTTTATCTCTAATACTTCTCTATTTTCTTCTGAGAAGAGAGTGAGAAAATGAGTTACTTGATGAGGTTCTTGAGTTTCCTTGAAGAGAGGGGTGACTCCATCTTCATTCCAGCATGGGAGGAGCAAGGTCAAGCAAAAAGAATGCTCATCAACTGCCATGAAGGTGAAACCTCTTGAAAACTTCAATTTTTTTCTTTCTCTTAGCCAGCCCTTAGGTTTGTGTTAGAGAAAGTAGGCTTAAGCTAATGTTAGAGGAGACTCTAGGTTAGAAGCCATTCTCGGTTGTTTTCCCTACAAATCCATGAGAATTTTCCGTAACCCTAGCTCATAATCCTAAGACATTCAGGATTCTAGTAATCTCGTGTTTAATTTTCGTGATTCCACCTTTTTTTAGGGAAGTGATGAAATCATTTTAGTATAGAGAGTGAATATCACTTTGATCTTTTTACTCCCTAGGCTTTGAAGGTTCTCTCATGAGAACCCTTTGATTTTGTGTTGAGGCAAACATAGATGAACTTTTTGTTACTTCGTGTAATAAGAGATTGGTATATCTTGTCATAATTGAACCCTAGATCCATGCAAAATTGCTAAGGAGAGCTTGATTTGCCATCGGGCGCGATTAGGTCATGTGGTGCATGTGTTCATCCACACCTCCATGTGCATTTAACATGTGATGTGTGGCATGGTTTGTTCCTTTTGAAATGGTGCATGTAAAGTGTGTATTTTGATATGATTACAATTTGAATATGCATGCGGAACATATGTTTGTTAGTGTGTAATTGGGTAATAAGTTACATATGAAAATACTTAATTTTAATATGTGCATTTTTAAATATATGTAGAAATGCTTGATTTTTTTGCATGTGATTTTTATATTAAAGGTACGTGCAGAAAATTACATTTTGATGAATGAATTCCCAAATTTGCATGTTTGAAACATTGACGCCTATGTTTTTTTTTTTTCATCGTGTGTCCAGCATCTCTTTGATCACCTACACTTGCACTTTTTGTATCTCTTCACATACATTTGTCCACATACGTTTGTGGCTAGAACTTGCACATTCACCTGAGGGGCCAACCAACATGCAGGGCCTACCTAGTGTGTAACTCTTCTTAGTAAGGGTGGCACCACCTAGAACAAGTGATTCGACTTAGCTCGTGATCTTATCTAGTGTACGGTGTTTGTTCACTTAGGTGTATGACTCCTACCTAGCAAGAATCATACAACCTAATGCACCCGTAGATTAACATCATACAAGATGATCCTACATGGTTTCAAACAGCAAGGAGAAAGAGTGGTAGGGTTAATTACATTACTTCTGAAAATCGATGACTTGGTGACAACGACAAAAATCCATGTCATATACACTGAAATATCCTTTAATGCTTTGCTTGGTCGACTGTGGCTCTATGAATACAAGATGGTCCCATCGTCTCTACAACAGTGTATTAGATATCTACACGAAGGATGAGAGTGTTGCATTAAAGACGATCTACTCATGTTCATATCATATGTCTGTATTGCATATCATGCATCATTTGTGGTTGTCATTTGTATGTGTATGTTTGGTTGCTTCTCAGGCAATGTGCACTTCCTATGAGGTTTCCTATATCCAGCGCAACCAAAATCGATATTATTCATGTATGGTTGAGACACATAGTGCGGTATATGTTTGTTAGTTGCATGAGCATCTGGGTTGCCTCTTTGGTGAGGTGTAATCTCTATTATGGTGTCTTGTAGCCTATGCACCTGAATTACATGTCATGTGAGTGCGGTGACGCTTCAAAACTTACCGTAAAGTAAGTTGGTCGTACAATGCAAGTTCATGTGACAAGTGGTATGCAGTATAAGAGTCCGCGTGTCAATCCCATGAGAAAAGTCTTAACAGTCATTTTTGCTAAAAAGCTCTAGTTTACTAATTTAGTGAACCTAGCTTGGTGTGATTGCAAAGAAGGTTTAAGTCCCAAGATTCTAGCAAAAACAAAGTAAATTGCAGGCAACAGAAAAAAGAAACAGTGAGAAAGGCCTTGTGAGTTTCTTCAAGGATGATATGATTTGGAGATCACAGTGATCATGACTTTCCTAAAGATTTTCCTATGTGATTGTTGTCAATCGGAGATATATTACTCCTTATGCCTATGTCTAGGTCAAAAGAAGTTTGAAATCCATGAAGTTGAGGATTCCTAACTCCTCATGACATTTCACATAATTGTTCTGATCCGCTGAACTGATTGTAGAATTCCATTGGAATATGTCTCTTGAAATTCTGTGATTAACACTTTATTTTCAATACACAATGGTTAAAGGTGGTAGTTTCACAAAATATTTTAACATTCTAGTTTGTCATACTAGGATTAAATGATGTTCATAGATTAACAAACAACATATGCCATGAAAACACAAAGAAAATGCTAACGGAAAAATATTTCAGAAAAATCACATCCACTATCCCTACATCACAGAGACACAGAAGAAATTATCCATGCATTGTCGAGAAAAACATAACAAGGAAAATTATGCAGGATTTCATTACAAGAAACATAAACATATTAAACTTACAATAACTTGTCTTCTCCATAAAAGTTGCAATCATTCCTCTCATAAAAAAATCTCTCACAACTCCTAAAATAGAGAAAAACTCACGCTTGAAGGTTTCAACCATAGAAGGAAAAAGACCTTCAAGAAAGCACACAAATTCTGTCCAAACCTTGCCTCAAATAGCCTCCAACTCCTCTCTGCTCTAGAATCTTCTCAAGACCAAGAAGCCCTTCTCTCATGACTCAAATAAATTCTTATAGTTAGGTTTTACATTAGGGATCTAAAATAGGCATCCAAACTCTGCAAATCCTTCAAAAGGTCCAAAATAAGCAAGAAATAGGGTAAGATACGACTTATGGACGTTCAACAACATGATCATGCTAGAACCGAGCGTGGTGACACCCGAAACTAGTGTGGTCATACCCAGTTCTAGCGTGACTATGCCAGACAACATTCTATCGCGTATTTTGACTCTGTTTTGCGTGTTCGACATCGCTAACCCGCACAACATTAAGAAAAATCTTTATTAAGTGTAAATATGTGATAAATCAGTAAACTGCAGGTAAAATCACATAATATTGAAGCATGACATGCAACATTTTGCATTTGCACTTCCACGGCTTGTATATCCTTAGCTTGAATCGTAATCACCTAATATAAAATTATGTTGGAATATTTTTTGTTATACGGTTACGATCACTTCACTTAACATGACATGCATTCTTGTATAACCCTATGTTTTCTTTATTCGTGTGTGATAGTCTACCTCGTATAATCATGCCAAATGAGCGAGTCATATGTATTCATAAATATGATTAGACACGAGTGTCCACCAAACATGACACTCATGTTTAAATAACATTTGGCACTCAATGCGATCGCTCACACCTCGATAGAGCGGTCACATCAGGTTTAGCCCCTCAACACACCTTTGTGATTGCTCACACCTTTATTGCATGATCATGATATGCAATATCACTTTGCATTTTACATGTGCATTACCCAATCCCTCTAGATGGCAAATCGACCTTGTTAGATGAGTGACCCATTGTTGGTCGCAATGCCTTAATGTGCATTGCTCACGAGAATATCTCAGTGAGTAATGCAAATTATCACATCACCATCAACACAATATGTTTATGCTAAGGTTGCAAGAGGTCTAACACGTGTCATTTATACATTTCTTTCCTTGGGCCTTATTTTAAAAATATTAAAACAAAATTATATTTTCGTTATTAATATTCATCATGTTTTAAAACAAATTTTGAAACCAGTGCATCCTTAGCTTAAACTAAATATTTCTTTAAAGCTTTTAGTTGGATAAAATCTCCATATTTACTGTCACGTATTAGAATACTTGGATCCTTATAATGGGGTCGAAGATTGTAACCCTGTCAAAAATATACACCAGCCTCAACCATACTTTTGCACACATTTAAATGAATGTGTTAGGACACTAGATGCCTAGTAGAATAGGGTTAGTTAGGTTTTTTATATGTACTAACTATTGCTCTATGGTTTGTGCTTTAGCCAAATGTTTTTGTGTGATACCTTTGTGTTTTTACTGAGTTTGAGATAGACACACTAGTATATTAGGCCAGCTTCTTGCAGGGAGTTATGTCCAACAGGGAGGAGCTGTAATGATTTGAGCTAATCTATTTTCTCCATGTGCTACCCAGCTCTCTTTCCATTGAGCAAGGTTCACTATGTTGCAAGTAAATAAATTTGTGCTAACTTTATTTTATTGTAGGTCAAGTCTTTTTTTTTTAATTTTTATATGTATTTTATTTTAAGAGTGCTTGGTTGAGTCTATATCAAAAAAAATTACGGGCATGGGTTTTGAGGCATTTGATATTTGGAACCACATGATGAGTACCAACAACAGTTGTTTGTCCCGTAGCTTAATTTTGAATGAACATTTATGTATATAATTAGGATTAGGAATGTATATGCATATGTTGTTGACCCAACGACACATAACATGTTATTATTTATTTATATGACTTGTTTATTTTATGATGTCCGCCGAATTTTTAGATAAGTAAAATACAATTTCTTTAGAAAACTAAAATACAGTTTCAAAATAAATTGTAAATACAATTTGGTCGTTGCCAATTTTTGTTGTTGTAAATACAATTTGTTCCCTTTTACTTAACAAAATCACAAGTCATTGCCAACTTTTTGGAGTTGGCCCTCTCGACAGCTCTTCTACTCTGCTACATTATCCTCAAATGGAGAAAGCAACAGTCCACACCAACTTTTTCAATACATGCCCATCACAGGAGAAGAGCTTTTCAAATTCTTCCATAACTGTCGTAGGCATGCTCTATGCTCAGAGTTTGGAAATATAATTTTAATGGACTCACCTTGTCATTTCTTCATGTACAAAATGAAAGCTAAATAATTTATCTACCACTAGTGGTTTGTAACAAATTTGTTAAAAACCATTCACATGACCTTTTTTATTTGGATTCCACAACTGCAAAGGCAATAGGGAAAAGTTCATGGTTATCATCAAGAGATATTGCAGATAGAAGCGTTCTTAAGTATTTTGATTTAAGGTGGCAAGCATCAAGTGCAAACAAATATCTATAGCCGACAAGCAAATATTTTAAAATCAAACTGAAGACCATGCTAAAAGGTAAAGTTGATTTTAAAATGAAAATATTTTAATCCCAATTTTTTATTAATATAATATTTTATTATTAAGATTTTAAAAAAAAATGTACTTTTAGCTCTAAAGAGCCCAAGTTATATTCGATGAGCTTCCCAGTCAGGCAATAAGCCAAAAAAGCAAAAATTCAACTCACATCATAAAATAAACAAGTCATATGAATAAATAATAACAGGTTAAGTGTCGTTGAGTCAGCAACATATCTCAAAAAAACAAAAGAAACGGTCAAGCTTCGCATATACATTCATAATCCTAATTATATACATAAATATTCATTCAAAATTAAGCTACGGGACAAACAACTGTTATTGGTACTCATCACGTGATTCCACACATCAAATGCCTCAAAACCCATGCCCGTAATTTTTTTTTGATATGGACTCAACCAAGCACTCTTAAAATAAAATACATATAAAAAGGGAACAAATTGTATTTACATATCTAATGCTTAAACTTCAGTTTTTACATATATGACACCTAACCTATGCATGAAAAGATATATTTCACTTTTTAGAACTTAAAATAGTGATATTTTTGATATGACATGAAAGGTTTGGGTGCTATAAACGTAAAAAAAGCAAAGCATAGGTGTTAGATATGTAAACACATAGGAATTTGGTGGTCTATATGTGATTGCCCCTTCTTTTGGGAAGACTCTCATCATCATTGGGATCCCTTGCTTGGAATTTATCTTATGAGCCTGCAACTTAGTACACAAGAGTTTCCTTCCCAAAAACTACTATAAATACAAAAAAATGCTCTTTTTTTATACACTCGTTACTCTTCAACAGGTACATCACATAATCTATAATTCCAGCAAGGTCAATGTCAGCAAAATCTGGTGCTTGATCAACTTGATCAACCCACTTAAAATACTTGCAATCATATTTTGTTCAATACAGGGATATCTGTAAAACTTTATTTCTCGGTTATCACCTTTTTAAGTGCTGCATAATTTACATTGTAGATTACAAAGACAGAAAATACAATGGCCTTGGTTGCTTTTTGATCCCATTGATTTGATTCAATCTCGAATGATAAATAAGAATTTCCCCATAAAAAAAGAAATATTTCAGCAAATTCAGAAATAATTAATCAACTTATTGTTGAAGTAAGAATTTAAACGAAGAAGTGAAAATGAAGCAAGAATCCAACACTAAATAAATCAGATTGTAAATAGATACTCCTAAAATCCATGGATGCTAACATGAAAATGACCGTATTTAAACTAAATTATGCAAAACAGTAAAGAAAAAAAAGGGAACATTCCAAATAAACATGTTTGTAGAAGCGCATGAATGGGGGTGGGAAGAAGGTAGAGAAAGATGTGATTTACAGAGGCTTTTGTACGCTCGGGCCAAGTGAACTGAAGCGCGTGAATGGGGTTGGGAGAAAGGTGGACAAAGATGGGATTTACGGAGGACTTTGTATGCCCCAGCCAAGAGAAGAGTAGTTATCCGTACCATCTATTTTGTTGATGGGAGGGCGTCAGTCGAAGCTTTGAGGATGATAAACGAGATGGAGGAAGAAAGAGCGCGATCAGGAGGTGTAGAGATGAAATTTGGGAGAATAGGGTTTTGGGTGGTGAAGTAATATGCAAACTTTAGGTGTTGGATATGTAATGTAGGCTATTCTTTGTGTTACATATAAGGGTGTAAACGAATCGAACACGAACGAATAGAGCTTGTGTTCGTGTTTGGTTCGTTTGAAATTTAGTTTGTTTGAAATAAGCTCGTGTTTGAAATTATTCGTGAAGTCACTATTTGTGTTCGTTTCTTAACGAACGAGCCGAATACGAGTCGAACACGAGCTGTTCGCGAACAACAAGCCAGTTTGACATCCCTAATATTAATATATATAAATTAATTATATAACTTATATTATATAAATATATAATATATATATATATATATAAGTATATTAATATACTATTATTCTTATTATTTTATTATATATTATAATTTATAAAATTTAATTTTTTTAATATCATAAATTTTTTATATATAATTATTTTAAATTATTTTATATTTCGAACAATAACGATTCGAACACGAACACGAACGAACGCATCACTGTTCGTGTTTGGTTCATTTAACTAACCGAACGAAAAAAAATTGTTCATATTTGTCTCGTCTACTTATCGAAAAAATCGAACACAAACTCATTGACGAACCGAACACGAACTGTCGAGCTTTTTTGACAGCCCTAGTTACATATATACAAACCCCTAGAAAAATTAGAGGCATTTAAATACATAACACACAATTCTAACATATTTACATATCTAGTATCTACACATTCATATTTACATGCATAGAGCTCAAAGCTTTAAAATCACATCAAAAATAGCATCACTAATATTTTTTTAAAAGTGAAATATACATTTTCAAGCATAATTTTATGATAAGAAGATGTTATAGGTGTAATTATTTCGGTGTTATATACATAAATATATAAGTATTGAGTGGTATTTAGGTAAATTTTTTAAAAATTATATACTTTTTATTAGAAATAAAAAGACAATGAAATTTATAAGACATTTGAATTTAGTAAAATGAGGGCATCTATTAAGAGTACTATTTCATGATAAAAAATTTATGGAGTTATATAATTTAGCACCGTGAAATGATAAGAAAGCTAGTGTAATTTATAATAACCAAGATAAATTTTCCAAGTTAAGCAATCGACGAGATAGAGAGAAAGGCACAGCTTCTTCTGTTGTGTAATGTTGAATCTTTTGAGATGTAGGGTCTCATATGCTTCATAAGTTCATACAACACAATAAAAGACCTTGTATTGTAGTAAGAGTGATAGAGAAAGATGGATCAGACTCTTGAGAAATATATTAAAATGTGATCTCCGGTGAGTTGGAGGGAGGGGGGTTCTCGAAGGTTTCCAGGGTTACAAGATTATAGAGATAATAGAGATGGAGAGCAATATCTATCTAGGGATCAATCCCAATAAGTCCCACACTCTTCTTTCCCTCCCCTTCTATACATAAGGGATAAAAACAATAAAAGTAGTTAAAGTAGTACATCTTGTATTATATTCTTCCTTTCCCGTGTGTCCTGATGGAAGACTATAATGTGGATGTCAGGTATTACTGATCGAAGTCAGGTGTTGCTGGTACATTGGTCATTCCTGATACCTAGATGAAAAGAATAAGTCCCAAGTGTCGGGTGACACCTTTAATAAAGAATTGATAGATGCCCTTACTAGTCAAGAAGATTTCTTTGTAATCATGATGGTTTTTTCTGATATTATGAAGTCTTCTTCGTAATCATGATGGTTCTTCTGATAGCTTTTCCTATATAGGTTGATTAGGTTGTCCTTAAGAACGATCGACTTGGCGGACGAGATTGATTCAACCACTTTGGGAGGTGGGCTTGGTTCAACCACTTTGGCAGATGGGCTTAATTTAGTCACTTTGGTTTGTGGGCTTGACCGCTACTTTCTCTATGGTATACCTGGTGTTTTGAGAGTTTAAATATTATAATTTTAAAATATATTTTATAAATTATATAACTCAATATTTATCACAGTTAAACACTCTTCACTAGGTATTAACACAAGTGCACGTATAGTTCAAGTAAAATAGGACTTTCTTTAGTCCCGAGTATCGATCCCACAGGGAAACACAAAAGAAATCACTTTCGGTGAAGTTCTAGTCTACTACTATAAGGTCCTAATTTGGAGTGTAGATAAAAGTGGTTTTGTTATCATTACTCCTAAGTTACAATTTTAATCCTATGTTAAAACTTATCAAAAGCAATCAATAAGGTGAAATTCAATATTGATAAAAAAGTACTTTTCTCTTGTGAATAATCAAGTAGTTTGTAGGTTTGAAGTTTAAGAATGCATATAAAGTAGTGAAAAAATAGGCATATATCTATATACCCTCTTCTGAGTTATAGATACAATTAGTTCACTAATTAGTTATTTGCTGGTAATGGTACTAGTTGGTGCCACATATAGGCTCCCCATAACTGTATGCTCTACCTGTCACCCAAAAAGTTCTAATATGAACCTCCTGGAATGATTTTCTCCCTAACTTTATAGAGTCACCTAACTACTGCGTTTCATAGTTAAATCAACAATGTGAACATTCTCATGTTGATTTACCACCGCTCACGATCAATTCAAGTGGGTCACAACAAGTTTTAACAAATCTTATGGCCGAAAAGATACGAAAATTAAGTATAGGAGAACATTCATCACATAAAAAATTAAGATTTATTCTTAAACTTCAACACCCTACACTTACTACCAAATCATCACAAAAGAAATGCAAAGGATTTCTACTCACAATGCATAATAGATTCAAGAAGACTTCATGAAACAAAGCAATTTAAACTAAATATGTGATTTAAAGGATCACAAGACAAAAAAAACTCTACTTAGCAAAACAAGGTCATTAAATATGTGTTTACTAGATTATAATGCAATCAACACATAAAATACTTAGTTTTAATCTCTCTAAAATTCTTTCACTGAAGTTCTCTACTACTCCTTTCAATTGTTGATACAATCCCTTACAAATACTCTCAATTTTCCTTTCAAATCTCTCTATATTAGCGGAATTCTACTCCTAATATGGATTTCCTGAAGTCCTAGAGGAGTTCCAGACCTTGGAACTTCGTCTCCAAGTCCTCAAATGATAGAAAATCCCCCTTTCCATTGTACCGAACCACTAAATAACCCCAGAAAATTGCTCTGATCAGTTACGGCGCCTAAGCGATAGAAAGTGGCGCCTAAGCGACAGAACGTGGTGCCTAGGCACCGCCCTTTCTGTCTCCTGGTTGGATTTTGGCACCTAGGCGCCACATGCCACACTAAAAAATTGCTCCAATTACCTTGTTTCACTCTGATTTTGCTCCAGTTCGCTCAAATTGCTTCACCTATCATACCTGCACCAACAATATAAAAATATATTCTTTTAAAGTGCAATTTTATTCATAAACAAATATAAAAATTAAAGGAAATTAAGCATGAAAAAGGACATATCATGGCTCTGTTCAGCCACTCATGTAGGTAGGTGAGCATGATTTATCCAATTCAACAAGTGGGCTCAATTTAGTGAGAGATATATAACCAAAAAACCCATATTTGTGTATACATTTAGTTCCCATATTCTTTCATCACTTTGAACGAATTTCCATGAGAAGAATGAGTGAATAAATTTCATTTTACTCCTTCGGGACCTTTAAGGCAAGGATGGGGATTATTTCATGAACAAATTATTTTATTCGTTTTGTCCTTTGATGAATTAGATTTCTCCATTATCAATAACATCTTAGGACCGACCTTCGCCAATATGCTCTTTCCCTAGGCATATTGGCTCTCTCATGGAAAAGATCCATTTTGATTTACATATCCTGCTTATTGAGGTATGTTGAGAATTCTATTTCTATTCACTTGAGTGATTATGCTTTGAGGAAATGATTTAAGACTGAAAAAATGAGTTATGACGCATTCCTCATTGAATATTTTTTTCTTGTAACACCATTTAAATTATTCAGGAATAAGTACAAAAGATAAGTTAGATGCCATAAGATATTAAATGAAGTATTTATTCAAAATTAAATAAATATACTCCATTGGGGGTATTTATAGAGTCACTTTGGAGCGAAGTTGGATCTTTGCATTTTCCTTCAGAATTTTTTTTTTTGCATTGAGAGAGAACAAAGTTTTTTTGGAAGAGATAATATTTCTGATTTCCTTTGTGGAGGAGATTCTTTATCGTGAAGGGCAGGAAACTCATTTGTGAAGAAAAGAAGAGTCGTAGTCAAAATCAGAAGAAAGCTCAAATGTTGGAGGAGAAAGGAATACTGGAGGAGGGTTCCTTTGTATGCTCATTGAGGCAAATCTTGGTTTCTTATGACCACCTAGAGGTAGAAGGGGAGTCCTATACTAAATGGTAGCTTTTTTGCTTAGAAAAGCACCCCTTGACTTGAACAATTTGGTGGAGGGTCGTATTTTTGTCATGCTAAAAGTTCAATGACATCTTTCTGTAGCTGTCATTATTCAAACATTTTTTTGTGAAAGTTTTTTGATGCTCATCATTTTGCTCTTTTTTCTTTCAGACTTTATGAATCATTTTTGTTGATTAGTCATCAAATTTAGAAGTGATTTTAGAAGACTAAAATATCATTGGAATGATATCTTGAAGATCTGGCATGAATGGGGTGTATACCTCTCATGGGTCAAACCACTGGTGATATGCTTTAAGATCATAGCAATGATGTTCTATTGTTTGAAGGTAATGTTACAAAATCTCATCAATCTGTAGCTTCTCTCCCTACTGACTATGATAATTTGTTACTTTCAAAGGCATCAATGGGGTAGGATACATAAGAACTCGGGATAAAAAGGATGAAAACTCAATTTCTCTTCTGTCATAAGCCATCAAGAAGAAGCTACGGGAGAACAATCTTATTCTTCTTCTTTCTTCTTCCTTCTACCGCAAGGAACTGCTTCTTGCACTTCCTTCCTCTATCCCGAGGAAACCCAAAGAATAACACCAAAAAAGGTTGTGCAAATCAGAAGGAGAACCATGTGATTTCTTCTTCATCTTTCTGTCGCGAGCCAACGCCAAAAACCCACCAAAGAAGAAGCCTTGAAGAGTTATACTCCTCTCGTTCGAACCCCACCATGCACACATCAGAACTATTTCTTGATTGTGATTTAAAGGAGAACAGAGAGTGGCGTCATTTCATGAATCATAAGTGCAAGAAGTTTCTTCGTTCGCAGAAATGGGAGGCGCGACGATTCGCGAACGGGAGCTGGAGCGACAGCGTGGTCGCGGCAATTCGTTTGGGAGTTTTTTAAACCGAGCTCCACACAACAAATCTCCCACTTGGAGATCGGTATATAGACCACAAAATCTTATTCCTTAAATTGATATCCTTCACTGAGGTCGTCACCTCTTTCTTCAAATATGAATCATCCACCTCTACAACTCAAAGTCTTTGTCTTCACACTAGAAGACCAACTGAAGTTGCGCACAACTTCAGTTTCTCAAGAGTAACACCCTTAGTCAACATATCACCAGGGTCCACATAGTCTTGCACCTCTAAGCTATTTCCTAGGTTACTCTTGTCTTTGCTTACAACTCTCACAGCATGGGCAATATTTTGCCTCTGCTGAAAGTCTTTTTCAACAAGTCTAGCCTTGTACCTCTTATATCTATCAAGCTCAGTCTTCATTTAGTGTATCCACTTGTTGTTAATGCCTTCTTCCCATGTGAAAGTTCACCCAACTTCTACTTGCTTGAACTTTCATCTTGCAATGTATCCTCATAGCTCTATGGTTCTCCACTATTTGTTTGTGAAACAATAGGAATGGGTGTCCCGGACCCACCTCCTCTTCACTTCCATCATCAACAAAACTATGAACTGCCAACAATAGTGCATCATGTACTTCTTCAGTACCATATTTGCTCTATCATTCTCCATCTTATTAGGATTTCTGCAGTTCCTCTTTATGTGGTCAGCCTTGCCACAATTTCAGCAGGTTACATGTTGACCAGATTTTGATTTTAATCTCCCTTTATTTGAGTTCTTGTCCTGCCATTGTTGACCTCATTTTTTGTTGAGGTCTAGCTTTTTCCTCTTTAGTAGCCTAGGGTCTAGCCATATGACTCTCATATTGACTATTCTTAGAGGACTAGAAAAGGACCTCTCACCATTAGAAATTCCAAATTCTTCTTTACTCAACTTGAAGTTCCACATTTGGTCATAACCTTTAGCACCTAGTAGGTGGGTTCAATATGCAGGAGCTCAAGGGGAGTCCCCCATATGATGGTCAGACCTTAGTACTAACCCTGGGTGATCTAGTTTTGGTGAGGCTAACTTGCACACACTACATTCTTTCACGTATCCTAAACTCTATGACCCCTTAGGTTGGTCTCCTGACTCCTTTTGGAAAGCTCATATGGATGACCCTATACCCCTAGTCTTTGGCTAAGAGGGTTAGAGCCATCATATTAAGCATCCAAAATGAGTCCTCACATGGCTTCCATTGGTTTTGCATAGCTTCATGACTTACTTGCCAATTTTAGCCCAAAATCACCAAATTCCCAAAATACTCCTACAATCCTAATTTTGGCCAAAAATCTCAATATTACCCAAAATACCTAAATTTATTAAAAAAATCATCTCAAACACCCAACCACTACCTAAATTGACCAAAATTCACAAAAAAATTACCAAATTCTCAAAATACCCTAAATTTGCAAAAAATTACCAAAATGCCCCTCATGGCCTAAAAAATCCAAAAATTCCAAAATTATCCCAAATATTCCCAATTTCAATTTTGAATCATCAATTTGACCCAAGTGACCAAATTAATCCAATTTGACCAAAAGCCCCAGTTTGACCTTAAAGGCCAAAATGTCTCCAAATTAACCCTAATTTTGGCCCAATTGATCCCAATCTTGCCCAATTTCAATTCCAAATAGAAATTCAACATACCCAATCCTAATATAAATGAAATTTAAGCTCATTTTGACCCAATTGCTAATTCAATTTTATCCAAATCAAAAAGTCCCAATTTTGACAATATGCCCAAATCCACTAAATTAGCCCCTTAATTCAATTCAAAATCACTTGAAATTCTTCCAGAGCCTTCATGACAAACTCAAAATTCAATTAGCCCAAATTAAAACTCAATTTCAAAAGCTTAAGCCCACCACATTTAATTTCAAAAGCCCAAATCCAAAGCCCACATGACAATTCTTTCTCTTCATCATCCATTTGATTAAAATCTTTCCTAAAATCCAAAATTTAAAATCAAATCATTCCAAACTCCACCAAAATATTTCAGAAATTTGAAAATCTCTCCTCATGAAAGTTGACCAAGCCAAGAACAAGTCATGAAGCCACTCCCAAGTCATAGGTGAGCCATGAGAGCCATGCCACATCACCATAATATTAGTGGCAAGAGGCCAAGCCACTTTCAATTATCCTTAAGATTCTTTTAACCCCTCCCATGAATCACTTTAGTGCATGTTTAGCCAAATCTCTTTGGATAGAGACCTCACCATGCTAATTAAGCCGAACCATTTGATTTCCCTCAGCACCCAAGCTAGCCTTGGCGAGTGAACCCAACCCAAATCCATGATCTGACCCAAATTGACCCTTCCCGCATCCTATTCTAATTCAACACCTTTACACATGGCCAAACCCAATTGACTTCACCAAACCCAAGCTCTTACCTCCCCTGAGTCAGATGGTGACCTAATCCTGGTCGGCCGACCACCTAGACTGCCGGAAAAGCTATCCCCAAGTGCTCCACCTAGACTAAAAGTCAAAATTAAACCCATCTAAGTTGTCTCATCCCAATTGGATTCTTTCACCTTGTTGGCATCCACATAAGTAACCTAAAGCACCCACCAATGCCTCCGGTGGCCTCTCCTTCTCCATCTATTTAAACCCCCTCCATGGTCAAACAAAGAGAGCTTGAAATTCCTTGGGGATGCTCTATCAAATTGCTTCCAGAGCTTCCTTAAGACCTCTTGAGTTCAACCGAATCACCCTTAGCCACCCAAATCCACTGCTCGAGCTCAATTTTAGAGCTCAATCCCTAGGCTGAAACAGGATATCCTCAAATCCTCAACCAAATTCAAATTAATTGCACTCACATCATCCCCATAGTGAGAGAAGAAGATCCCCCATAGAAGACCCATCACCAGAGCACCCTAAGGTGGACTTTGATCGACACCCCAAATCCACTGCTCGAGCTCAATCAGCCTTCGTCAAAATTAGGTCTAGGAAATTTACCACTGCTCGAGGGTCAATCCCTAAGCTCTTTGGACCCCCATGAAGCTTCCACAAGCATCCAATCAAGGCTTCCCCTCTTGGACCAAGGTATTGAACACTAACTCTAAGCCAAACTTCATTTAATTCTTCATGAGCATAGAGTTGATTTAAGGGTTGATTAACCATTTGGATATGTTCTTCTAGTCAAGACGAGTCTATGGAAACAAACCACACTTAATTTGGTTGAGTATCGAGAGAGATATTAAGCCTAGAAGTTGGACGGTTCTCGGGCTAGAGTTTTGGGGACGATGATGGAGCGTCGTTGGATCGAGACTTTATTAAACGGACGACTGCGATGGCACCAGAGAAAGGAATGGAACGTGAACTGCAGGTCGAGTCAGCGCTGAGGTGGATGGCGGCGCTGAACCAGAAGACACCGCGTGGAGCTTCGAAGATGTCTAGGATGAGGTGGCACCGCGCTGGATAAGTAGAAAAATAGGGATTTTTCTTATTTATTTAATAGCCAAAACTTCAAAAATCCATAACTTTGTGTAGAAAAATCACAAAAATAAAATAAAAATGCCCTCTTGCTCGATGAACAGAGGAGAGCAATGTGAAAACATTTTCATATCCATTCGATGCATATTTTATTTTTAATTAATTAAATGGTGTTTTCTTTGTTTTGATTCTCCATTTTTATAGATATTTCACCATGTCTTGGGACTATGGGCCTTTGATTTCTCTGTTGATAAGCATATGCCCTGATTTTTTCAAGGTAAGGGGGTATCTCTAACTAGAGATATTCAATTTTAAAGTTAATAGTCTTTGTTTTGGAATAAAAATAATAACAATTAAAATACTTATAAGAAAAATAC
>NEWO01000002.1:27118-55851 GCA_003013225.1 Phalaenopsis aphrodite
TATATATATATATATATATATATATATATATATATATATATATATAATGAATATTTTACATTACAAAAAAGGCAATTCATGATACACGTGTGTCAGTGATGGCCACGAGTATGGAAAGTGGAATCTTATGGCCCCGAAAGTTGCAATCAATTAATTACGTCAACGGTCCAAACACGAGCATTAAATAATTTGTAGAGGCTTTTACATACATACCAAACATTTCCAAGTATTTACATATTTAATACTAAGGACTCATTTTGTGACATATATATAACGCATATCTGTAACATCATATCATAAATATCACATCACTACTTTCTTAAAATTAGCATATACCCTTCTGTATGAATTTTTTTACACAAGATGTAAGTATAAATATCAAACTATGGGGGTTTGATATGCAAAAACAAAAATTTGTGTGGTATATATGGAAATTTTCTAATTTTTTTTATGTATATATATATACCAAAAATATCAGCACAAATTTGAAAGAGAACAAACGATTAAAAATGAAAGAGTCTCTTCTTGAGGTAAGCAATCAATCAACGATTTAAGGTCGAGCATGGAGATGTGTCTCCGAACTCATGAAAAGTTCAAGCTCTAGAGATGGCTCCCGCTAGCAAGACCCGACAAAAGCGAGACGTAAATCATCCCGACAGTGAATCTCATCGAATACGCCACATAGGCTGCAACAAGATCTACCTAAGAGCTTGCAAGATTTGGAGATCCGACTGAAGCGGCGAACCTGTCAGGCAGGTGAGACACGATCTCTATATGACTTGAGGCGAACAGAAAATGAGTCATGCTCACGCAATAAAAAAAGCCAACCGATCACGTTCCACCAACCAACCCCACGTCCGAATCGAACTACCACCTCATAACTGATCGCTCTAGTCGATCGTGCCAAAAGACACTAAGCAAGATCATCATGCGGCTGAACACTTCGATCGATTAACACGTAATTCAGAGGGCATTAATGTCACTCGGCTGGTTACCTCGGTTGATTGATTTTAAGCCTACCGATAAGGCAATTACCGCCAATGTTGAAATTCAAATTGTCATGCACATATAATATAAAATCTATACAATCAATTAGAGCCTTAATGACATTAGGATCAGTTTTCATAATCGTTTCATTCTTTCTGCAATTGTCCAAAACACGCTTCTATAAATATGAAACAAAAATACAAATAAAGAGATCTCTCCCTCGATTCTCTCTATCAAAATTTCAGACTTATTTAGTCCTCTCTTCCTTTTCCTCCTTCACACGGCTGCCACGAGCATGATTCACAAAAGACAAAATTAGGATCCGACAGTATAAGATTGGAAGGATCCTGTCTTAGTCGGTGCAGGTATCGTCTGATCTAATCTAAAGTCTGATTTGATTAATTTTATATTCTGATAGAAGTCTTAGATTAAGCAATTTGGCCGACTAAATAAACTTAGTGCTAGACTCGTTTGACTGTTTGAAGTGATTCCCCAATTTGAAAAAGCAAATTTGATATAATAAATCTTCTGAATTTCACCCTATAAAAATAGAGTCTAATTTGAACTCAGATCCAACCTACTAAAAACCTTAATTGTATTTACAGAAGATTCCAAAGATGGAGGCATGATTATATCTCTAAAACTTCGATTTCACGTAAAGCAAACACTTCTTACTTCACGTGAACATGAGCTGCATTGGGTTTCTAGCCCTGACAACAGTTTATGGAAGGCGCAAATCCCTTTGGAATGGCCATGGATCTGCAACGTTTTTAAGGATGCACGACTCTTAAGAGGAGAATAAAAAGTTATAAAATGGATCAGAATAATCACTGGATTCAGAATAGAATGCTTCCAATATGAGCAGTGGAAATAATTAATGGGATCTACCATGCCATATTTCTGAGTGGAAGTAGCTTTTATACTTGGAGTTTTTGGCTTATGTGAAGTAACTGTTCACTAGAAAGGAAGTATCTTGGTTTAGTCATGTTTTGATGATTTTTTCAATTTTCAAATGGTAGTATCCATGAGGATTGAAAAAGAAGCACTTTATGTAATAAAAAAATTACGAAGAAGAAGCACAACAGAGGAGCTTCAATCAACTTTATATTCATAAGAGGAAAAATACTTCAGTCTTCTAACAAAAATTGGCCTCACAATCATAGTGTAGAAAGTCGAAAACACTCACTAGTCTGTTTATAATATAATATTCAAGTGCATCATGTACAAGGAAGAAGAAACGAAACTATAATCATACTATGCATAAATTGCTTCAAATAAATCTTTCCTCTACTTAGTGGTCACTACTAAGTCTTAAATCTCTATAAAAATCTTAATAAACCGAAAGACAATATAATAAATGAAAGTGATTTTTGAAATTAAGATACTTCAACCACTAGATGAATACATTTTCTTATTATTGTCAGTTGTTTTTTAATGAATCGAAAGAAGGGAGATGACTAGCTTAACACATGAGTTATAAGATTGGGTACAGATTAAATCCAAGCCATTATTGGATGGTCATTATAATCATTACTCTAATAAGGTGTCCATATCATATCCATTCTAAGCACAAATCACTTATCGTAAGGTGAGGTTAATTATAGAAAGAGATGGCTAGCTTAACAATTCCTTATCTCCACCCAATTGGATCTCTTTTATGGTTCATCTTCTAAGAGGGCTTTCCAAACTCGCTAAACCTTGAAGGGCTTCACACAATAAAATCACATATGGCAAAGATGTTGTAAGAGCTGAATAAACCCAAGAGACATTTGTATCATAAATATATTACTCTAAAATTATTACATTAACTATAAGGGTGTAACTACTGAAATGATATCAACAATCATCAAGATAAGTTATGCCATAAGAAATTGATTATTTTGATCACTTAAAATCTACTTTATCTTATGTTATAAGTTGTTCAAGAACTTTTATTACATATATTGCATTAACACAATCTCAAAATTAAATAAAATGACTCAACATATTTTATCTCAACTTCTTTAGCCTTCATGGTGTAACAAGGCCCATACAAATCTAAAGGATCTCCACATCCCCAAAAAAATATTTATACTTTACACCACTTTAGCACCCAAATATACTTAATTCACTTATCGATCATGTGAATCTCACTATAGCTAAAGAAATTGATATTATTTTAATTACACCCAAGCCGATCTTCACACTAAAGTAGACCATATCGACTTAAGGTTGCAATTGAAGTGGGGAAATACAATTTGATCATATGTTGATGTTAAACTCATATCCCTTAAAATAATTTCAACTCAATAAGTTAAGGATCTACTGTAGATAATTTTAGTTGCATTATTCACACACTTATATAATAATTATAGAAATAGAAAGGAACATAAGCTGTTATTAAGATGACTACATTATTATTATTTGAATAATCATAAAATTATTTTCATTTACATGTGTAAAAGATGACATTTAAATCAAATCTATGCAGTAAAAATGTGTCTTGTACTAAACCAGTCTTTGTACCTTAGATTTTCACCCTTTCCTCTATCAATAACATGTACATGTATAATAAAATTAGCATAAAGTGCAACAAGTTAACAAAACAAAATCTCAAAAAAAATAATGTATGAAAGTATACAAAATATGTATGCTTTTAATTTGAAATGAAAATTGCATTTTGTGTTACATTGATGAATTATACTATTTGTTAATTGAGTGTTGTTTCAGGCGTTCACAACTCATGAAATGTAATTAGCAATGAGGGCTTGCTCTTATAGTTATACGAGATCTCAAAATAAAATAAACATTATCTTACTTTCATAATGTAGAGAAAAAAATCTCTGGTTAATCTAAACACATAAATCCTAAAGATTTTCATCATCCGCATAATTAGATCCATTTCAAGGTAATGCATTTCTCTCAGGGTGTTATATTGTTCTTGAAAATACCTATCCAATTATTGATCTTTGGTGGACACATTTGGACAAAAAAAAACCAATAATAAATAGTAGAAATTAGTTGCACTATCCATTACTAAAGAGGTAGATTGTATGTCTTTTTTTTAATTCTCTTATTTAGAGTTACCTCGTGTCTGATTTTAGTTCCTCATACTCGTGGCCCTCTTAGACAATCAACGTTAGTTTTGGTTATGTTCCTCTTAAAGCTTGCAAAAAAGATAGCTTGTGACACCACCTCCTCAAACTTTGCATAAACATCCATTTTTTTGGACTCACTACTTTCTTTGACCACCCAATGATAATTTGATGGGGTCTCTCTCATGGGTTTTGTTTGAATTACTAGCATTTCTCCCTTATCAGTTGCAAGCTGGTACTCCCCTCCAATCTCCACTGGGTTTTCATCCTCTGCCTACTCTATAAAACCCTAGTCTATGAAAGATTCACTTCTTCTGTCTGGGTAATCTGATGCAATGTGCCAAAACTCGTGGCACTTGAAGCTAACTGACTGATTAGGATAGTTTTGGGTGTGCTAATGGGCTCCATTTTTTCTCCGCTTTAAATTGTCTTCTCCTTGGGCTATTTTAGTTTGGATGCTCCACTATAAAATCTTAAAATTGAACTTTTTATGTAAGTTTCATCCATTTCCCTCTGGCATTGTGTTTCTTTACTTTCAAATCTAGGGTTAGAACATCTAGTAGGAACTAGTATGGTTGTAGTTGAACAACATTTTTGATAGATGACCACAATACTTTAAGATATCTTGCCACGATGTGTTTTGCAGGTTCCAATAAATCTCATTTTGCCACAACTTGGTTAAAGTCAGTTGTGTGATTTTTTGTAAAAGTGCCTCGCTTATGCATGTTATGGAGCTTTATGAATATGTCCTTCAATAAAATAGGGGAATGCATCTTCTTGTTCAGCTTGGACCACAAAGTGTCCTTACTCTTCCCTTCTCATTGCCAAATATGGTTTAGGTTCTCCCACCAGGATATTGGTTTTATTTTTTATTCTACTTTTTTTTAGCTTGATGGCTATCAATTTTACTTTTTTTATTCTTTTTTGAGCTTGATGGCTATCAATTTTACTTTTTTTATTCTTAGGAACATCTTTCTACTAAAAAAAATCATTTACTCTTTGAATGCTCTCGATCAACACATTTGAATCCATGCAACCATTGAAATCAGGTAAATCAACCTTCACTAAATAATCTTGACTTTTCCTCTGACAGTCCAAGCAGAAGCATCGAGATAATGGTTCTTCATAAGTAAAAATTATCAGTTGGAAGAGATTCACTCCCTTCTCTCGATCTAACGAGTGACTATTATGGTTACAAGTTACCTCATCAATTTTTTTTCTTCTGGAAGATGGAAAAAAATTGTTTTAGTTGAAAATTTTCTTATTGTATATTCTCCATAATAAGCTCCAAGACACCTTTTTGCATATTTCTCCTAGGTTTTATTTCTCCCGATCATGTTTCAGGTGGTTGTAGAATACAAGTCGATGTTGGTCAAGTGTTTTTACTTTAGGGCAAGGTGTTAGTGTGAAATTTTTTTTGAGATAGGATATTCAAAATTTAAAATTTTAGGGTTGGGGCTAAAATTTACGATAGGAATGATTTAGCTTCCAGACATCTCTTTATAGATTTCTCCTAAGTGTACTTTTCTCTGGATCATATTTAAGGTAGATGTAAAATTGCAATTCAAGGTTGGTCTAGTGCTTTGGTTTTAGGGCTAGGTGTTGATGTGAACTTTTTGTTGAGACAGAAAAGTAAGATTTTAAAAGCTTAGGCTTGGGGCTAAAAATTGTGATATGAATGATTTAGGTATGTTGAATAAATATTTTTTTCTAAATTTTGAATTGAGACAAAAAAAAAGACGATCCTAAAATTTTACGGTTTGTTGATACCAAATAGTGTAATTCAAGGGCTCATAGATGGTATTCAGGAAGCAGGTGCTTGAAGAGGTGATTTAGAGAAAGGTAAAATGCAAATTTGATGTCTTTTGGAGTAAATTAAGGGGATCATGTGGATGTTGGATAGTAGTTTGGCATTGATCAGCGGCATTTTCACAAATCGGAGGCAATGAGACAAACAACAGGTATTAACAAGTTGGATGGCTATGTGCTTGAAAATATTAGGTCAAAAGGTGATATGGCGAGATACAGATAGTGAGCCAATTCCACCAGATGTTCCTAAACAAGATATAGACACACCACTTGCACAAGAAAATGATACAATACTCCAAAGAATAAAATTTAGATAAAACACTTTCAAATTATCATATAAAAAAACACCCCATCCAAAATGCTAATACAACATACACAGAAGGCCCCTAATAAAAACTATCTAATTAGAATCTAATAAAATAGGAAAGAACTATAATGGAAAGATGCAAAGAGAGAGAACTTCCAAAAATAATATAAATAAAATATAAAACACGTTTACGGCTACCATTCTCACACTCACAGAATTGTAGTAACTACAGTATCGCAAAATTCCTAAAGCAGTGAAACAACTCACTTCGACTAAAAGGCAGTGCTAGAAATTTTTTTTAGAAGCTACATAAATAAATAATTTTAAAAACAGTCTCAATTTTTTTTCATCTAAACTAGAGACCAATATTGACATTTTTATTTTTCTTTATAAGTTTTATAAAAATAATTGACAAAAAATATTTATGTGAATGCACAAAAAATTTATTTGTGTAATTATTAAAAAATAGAAGAACAAATAATTTTTCTTTTTGCTTCTTAAATAAAGTAATATAGCAGTAAAAATTGTTTAAAACTCAAAATATAATCAACTATTTTATAATCTAATTTAAAATTCAAAGTTAATCTGATTAATTTGAAAATAAATTTAATATGAAAATATATTTTATTCAAATATATTTATAACATAGTTTAATATGCAAGTATAAACACATATACATCGATCATAATTTTATTTAATAATTTAAAACTCTTCAGAAATTACATGATATATATATTAATATGCAAGTATAAACACATATACATCGATCATAATTTTATTTAATAATTTAAAACTCTTCAGAAATTACATGATATATATATATATATATATATATATATAAAAGGAATCAAAAAAGCATATTTGATATGTATGTAAATGACCCATTAGGCTGAGCTCGTGTTAGGATCGTTTGCTTAGCGAGTCGAACACGAGCCTTTCACGAACAAAAAGTCATTTTGACAACCCTAATCATGTAGCTATCAGATGTTTAGGATTGGGGCAAGATTTAAAACATCATTTGAATCTACTTTAATAATTTTTATTCTTTTTTTTTCATTAATACTTTTAATTGATTATAAATCTTTGTAGCCTTGTAGTCAATTAAATTTTTAAAAAAGACTAATCATTAAAGATATATATATATATATATATATATATATATATATATATATATATATATATATATATATATATATATATCTTTGATTTATAGCATTTCGATCAAAAAAACATATTTGATATGTATGTAAATGACCCATTAGGCTGAGCTCGTGTTAGGATCGTTTGCTTAGCGAGTCGAACACGAGTCGTTCACGAACAAAGAGTCATTTTGACAACCCTAATCATGTAGCCATCAGATGTTTAGGATTGGGACAAGATTTAAAACATCATTTGAATCTAATTTAATAATTTTTATTCTTTTTTTTCCATTAATACTTTTAATTGATTATAAATCTTTGTAGCATTGTAGTCAATTAAATTTTTAAAAAAGACTACTCATCAAAGATATACATAATTGATCAATAGTATTTTAAACCAAAATGAGTCGAACACGAACGAACAAATATTTGTTTGTGTTCAGCTCATTAACTTGGGGAACAAGCCGAACATGAGCTTCTTAACGAGTCAAACACAAGCTATTCATGACAACGAGCTGTTTTGAGAGCCCTAGATATGATGCTATCTAGTGTAGCGGGCTAACCATCATTTCACCTAAACGACTTTTTTCTGCTTGGGGGATATTTTTCCAGCCACAAAATAGACAAATACTAAAAAAAAAATTGGGGCATTTACAGACATACCACATAAATCCTATGTATTTGCAAACATAACAATTAAATTTTACAATTTACGTTTATATTATCCAAATCTTCCACATCACATTAAATAAATCACCTTTTTTTCTTACTTTTAAAAAGTTTGATGTACTTTTTCATGCATACATAAGGTGGAAAATATATATGTAAAAACTAAAATTTAGATGTTAGATATATAAATACATAGAGATTAAGGGTCTGTTTGGGGTAGCTTATAAGGGAGGGCGGCGCCGCCATATCGTTTAGTTCGTGCGTTTCGCTAGCTTATCCGTAACTGCGTTTGGGTTTTTACGCTAAATGCAGGCCGCGTGTCGACCCTAGCGGCCCACTCGCGAGCCGCGTTTCAAGATAAACAATTTATCCTGAAACGCACAAACTGCCCCAAACGAATCCTAAGTGACGTGCATGTAAATCTTTCTAAAAAGAAAGAAAGAACAAGTAGTATATTTAAAAATGTCGTTTGCAAAAGTTGCTTCTTGAGTGCTGGACTTTGACTTCCTTTTTGTCCAGACGAGGTTTGAAATGATATCAGCTTTTTATGCTGCAAATTTATTTATTTTATTGCCGACTATATCCACAAGACAAATGGAAGGGAATATTTTTGGCTTAGGGTGGTCTATTCCATGCTTTATGAGATAAGTGCTTAAGTTAAACATCTCTCTCATTGATTTAATAGACCTTCTCAGAGGAGACTCCATATTTAATAAGCAATTTTTTGCAAGTATTTGTCTTTAAATTAAGCTGTATTGGCCGGTGATGTTAAATTTTACGGGCATTTACATACATAGCGTGCAATTCTTATGACCGTACCTATTTGTCATCACAATTCTCATACTTACAGGCACAAGACTCATTCTTTCGTATTGAGATAGGTAAATCCATAAGAATTGAGTGTTATATATGAAAAATATCTAAATTTTAATTTTAATTGTTAGAACAATTAAGTCTTGTTTCCTTCACAAATGAATTTTTAACTTAATAATTATAAGAAAAGTTAGATATTTTTATGATGAACATTAAACTAATAAAAACTGTAGTTCCTTCAAATATTTTTGGTGATTTTTTTGTTGATAGTTTTGTGTGGTGATATTAATTTCAGCAGTTTGTAATAAATAAGGGAAACGAGTTGATTGGGCTTGAATGGGCCTAAGAAATAGCTACTATGTTCTAGTTTCCTTCGAAACAAGCGGACAATTAGTTTTTTTCAAGTCAATTGGGATAAACTGATTTTAATTGGGCCTGGTTGGGCCTGTTTGGATGTAACCCACACCCATTGCGGTGAGTCATAGGTGTTAGAGTGAATTGACAACATTTGAATAATGAGGGTTATTTAATTTGATCTAAGCCTAAGTTGGGGTGGGTTTGATCAATTTCTGTCGATAGGATATATTTTAAAATTTTAACAACTATTTTAAGTTTATATATATATATATATATATATATATATATATATATATATATATATATATAAGATTATGATATCTGAGCAAGCAACGTAACTTGTATAAAAAACCGATTTAATTTATGAAACTATGCTTACTTTAGATAAGTTGTTCATTAGCATAACTAATTACACAAGTGTGTAAAGATTAAATAAAAAGTTATGCTATTTAATAGTAATACTAAATATGATCACATAAAATTTTTTGGAGTTATACTACAATTCTCGCTAATAATAATTTGACTAGTAAATTTCTTTTTTAAATGTTGAGAGAGTCCATACTAGCACAGTCTTCGTGTGTGTGTGTGTGTGTGTGTGTGTGTGTGTGTGTGTGTGTGTGTGTGTGCAACAAATCATGTCTCTTGCAATGGGGTGTGTGTGTGTGTGTGTGTGCGCGCGCGCGCGCGCGCGCGCAACAGATCATCCCTCTTGCAATGGGGGGAGTGTATCTCATTTACTTTATAAATATAATTCTAACCAAAGTTTATAAGACTTCGGAGAGAAATTATACAATTTCCCTTCTACTTCTCTCAAATACAATAATAAAAAAACTTAATTTTGCTTTTTTAATGAAATTTCAAAATAAAAATCATAAAAACCAAATGTGAAATAAATATGCAAAAAAAAAACCTAAAGATCAATATAAAAATACACACATAACTTCTTGAATGTAGAAGTGATTCCCTAATATGCTAAATTCAACTCGTAATCATACATATGTTTATCTTAATGGCTCATAACTCAATTAGTTGATGATCATATGTTAAATATCTTGGAGGGTTTCCTAAGCCACTAATTTGTTGTCCCAATCTAAAATTTTCTTGATTACATGCATTCTTTCCTACATCCTTGTTCAGAATTTTATGCAAATTTTCAACCTCAATTCTACAACACTCTTATGTTCCTGTGGCATAAGAGTGTTGTAGGGGGTTGAATCAGATTAAAAATCCTAAAAGTTTTTTTTTTTTTTTTATCAAAACAGTTAATTCTCATATTTATAAATTTATATTTTTTGTTCCTGTGGCAAGAAAAGATCTACCAAGTATGGCTAGGATATCAACATCTTCCTCCATGTTTAAAACAATAAATATTACTGAGAAGCTGAACTTATCAACATTAACTAGAAAATCCTTTATAATCCCCCTTAGGATAAGTCAAGGATTGATCTATATGCTAAAGGGTAACAACAGTAGGTTGGACTTCACCAAATCCTAATCTCATATGGACAGACATTAACATAAGGTTGACACTAGCTTTTAAGTCACATAAAACACCTCTAAAATATCTATCTCTTATTGTATAAGGAATGATAAAACTATCAAGATCTTTCATTTCTTGAGGTAGTATTTTTTTTATTAATGACATTACATTCTTCACTTAGGACTACAATTTTAAATTCTCCAAACTTTCATTTCTTACCTAAGAAATCTTTCATGAATTTAGCATGACTATGTATCTTCTCTAAAGCTTCAACAAATAGGATATTAATTGTAAGCTTTTTGAACACCTCTGCAATTTTAGAGAACTGATAGTCTAATATATGGTTTAGTGTCTCTATGAAAAAGGTGGTGTTCATATCTCTTGCACTTTCCAAGAAAGTGAGGCAGGTTTTTCCTAGTCTGTGGTAGGTTCTCATTAGTTTTTTCAAGCTCACGATCTAGCTCTAAAAGACTACTCTTGTTTCTATGTATGTCTTCCAACTCCTTTCTACTTTTTAATCTAACAACTTTATAATGTTCCACATTATGATATTTTGCATTCACACATCTCTTGAGGTTTCAGACTCAATTTGTTAGGTTTTTGCGATGATCGTTTTTCAATATTTCTTATGGTTATAGCGTTACTATGTGTATGATTCTCCATATTCACTACTAATTTTTCCAAAGATACTTTCTTCGTCATAAATTGGGTAAGTTAGTCTTAGGTTACTACTCCCCTAATTGTTCCATTTTTTTATGGGGAATTAGATTGATTATTACCCCCCAGTTGGTTCTTTTGTTCTGATCTTTGATCCAACCAAAAACAGAGCGAGTGTTATAAGGATCCACTAGCTATCCATAGGTATTCTCTTCTATTTCTAGTGGTCCCATTAATAGGCTTACGCCCAAATTATCTAATTTCCTTTAAATTGTGGCTACTTGTAAAGTTAGAATAGCTAAGACATATGTGTAATTGAATTAGCTACCATCCTAAGATTCACTCTCTCAACAGACCAATGGAGATTATTGTAACTATCTCCACATTTAATTAATAAGCCTCCTAAAATAGTTTGAACATAAGAAACCCCTCAGCAGTAACATCTATAATTTTTCCTAATGATCTTATTAGCCCATTATAAAAGGTTTGAATGATAAGCAGTAACTTAGGACAAGGTATGAGTACTTCATAAGAAATTCTTTGAATCTCTCCCAAGTTCATAAATTGGCTCTCCATCTAGCTGTGTAAAGGATACAATGTAGTTAGTAAGTTTGACATTTATGGATGGGGGGAAATTTTTGGCCAAGAATTTTTGGGCTAAGTTTTTCTAAGTGGTAATTGATCTTAGTAATGAGAAGGTTAGCCACATCATCTCTTTATCCATAAGTGAGAAAGGGAGTAGCATTAGTTTTTTGTCATTATTAGAAACACCATTATACTTGAAGATAACACACAATTTAAAAAAAAAAACTGGCCAACTAAAAATTAGGTTCTTTTATGGGTCATCCCCCAAACTGGTTGTTTTGAACCTTTTGGATGATAACTTATTTGAGTTCAAAAGAGTTGCCTTCTACGGTAGGGTTATTGATACTCAACTGACTTTATTTTATCATTGGGTTGACATACTTTCTAAGTGATTTAAGCATATTATTCTCTTCATGAGAAAAGTTTGTCATTGCTAAGTATTTTTATAGTTTTATTACTTTTTTAATTATTGGCAGTTTTTTAATTTTTGGGTCAAAAGGCACTAAATCTACAATTATAATCCTTCACTTGTAAGTAATTCTAGAACAGACGAGAATAAAACCCCAATTCTAATAGAAAACACGGGTTCACATAAATTTGTAAAAAGAAGATAAAATAAGGATATATCTAATGTAACTAAAACAGTTAATAAGTGTATGATTTTTACTATTTTGAATTTTTGTAACATAGAAAATTGCAAAGAAATATGATAAAAATACAACACAACAAGTTTCAAGTGTAAACCCTAAAGTTTAATAGAAATAACAAAAAAAAACTAACATCCTTCCCCAATAACGAAGCCAAAAGATTGATGCCCAAAATGACTTGAGGCATCGATAACCACATAAATATATGTCTCGATCAAGTAGTATATGGATTTAAGTCCGTGAATTGATCCCACATGGAAGTTATTTAATTTTTGAATCAGAAAATTTCTAGTCTAGTAAGCTTAAGTCTAACTTAAAAAATTAAAGCTTCATGTTTTTAAAGTAACTAATCTAATTTTTCTAAAGAGTTGAAACGTGATAACAAAGTTTTTGGGTTTTCATCAAGTGGGAAATATTTATCTTGTTGTTTCAAAGCATGAAATATCACTAGTCCTATTTTCCTCCTCTGATTTGGTGAGTATAAATTATAGAGCTTTGATGGTGTATACGTGACATGTATGAAACAATAATATGGTGGTAATTTTTCCATAAATCCTCTTTGATACATTCAATCTGATCAATTAAATAGTTAAAAACCGTCATGAATTTTGAGTTCCAAGAGAATCCTTATAGAATAACTAGGATAAAATTCATTAACTAGGAGAATACGAATATTGCTTGAGGTTTAATGCTATCATACAAGAAAATGCTTAATCTTGGAGATTTCATGAAGTTTAGGGAACTAAACTGGTTAATTAACCTAGTTTTCTTATTTGCCACTTGAAGAGGCTAAGAAAGAATTTAATTCCTCATAGTCACTGTCAAATATGCCACTTTGTCAACCCTAGATATTCAGAATCCAAATCAAATGAGATACTTCACTTGTAAGATTTACCTCTCATATTTAAATATAGATTTTCATCTTTACAAAAATTAAGTTAGAAACTTTTAAAAATATTCAAAAATTAAAACCTTAGGCTTGTATCTAAAATGGTTTGCTAGAAATTTTTCACACTCTGGGAGTTTCAAGATACTTATTTCGCACACAATCCAAAAGGGTTACACCACCTAAGACACAAGAAGAAATCCGATGCAAAGTGCATCTAAATACATATGGTTCATGTCATGAAGATCATCTAATGCAATCCACTTAAAGTCATTTGATGATTCATAATTTGAATAACATTTCTAATAACTTATAAAAAAAATAACTATAAAGGCAATACAAAAATATGTTTAAATGATTTCCTATATTTATATAGAACTTTTCAAAAATAAATGGAAAAAAGTGAGGTATACTATAATGCACAATATCTCAAAAAAAAATTTACATAAAAAAGATTTCTTTTACAACCAAATGTGATCACATTGGCGACAATTAAGATAACTACAATACTCCTATCTAGTGGTTAGCATCTTATAGTGATGCAAGTAACCAATATAGTTAGTATTTTACTTTCTTATATGATCAAAATATATAGATTCTTAGCAAGTTTGACTAAGAATAATTAAGTCGTGCATTTAAGAAGTTACAACCACAACATTTAATGATACAAGTGATTGCCATTTTTTTATTTGGGTGAGACTTTGAGGCCATTACTGCGGCTAAGAGTATTAATTTGTAGTGGCAATTTTAAAAGACTATGAGACTTAAACTAATATTTTGTATTAATATTTTGAAATAGCTTAGAAAATTTACTTGTGAGTAGAGATATATGATCGTTCCTAATGCTTAAATAACATGAAAAAAAAGGTTCGTGAGAATTCTGTGTTTTCGAAGACGAGCAGCGTGGAACGAAGGGCAAGGAAAGCGGAAGATATTGTGTTCGGAGTCTGGATACAAGCGTTCGGATAACGAATACGATACACCGGGATTTGTTTTTTTTTCAATATTTTCTCGAGCGACGATATCTTAACTTGAATTTTTATCAATATAAGAGATTTCTGTGCACAATTTAAGAAAAAAATGAATAGTCGTGAGAAATTCTTTCTGAAACTATCTGTAATGTGCGGATAAAACATGCCTGAACGTGGGCACTTGAGCATCCATTCAGAGTTAACGCTAAGAGGCAAATATATTTTAGGAAGATTTACATTCATACTAATCAATTCCTATGTATTTAACAATCTTTACTTAAACTTCAAATTTTTAAGTATATACTACTTTGGCTGTTCATGAAGGGACGTATTTCACTTTAAAAATGATGATATTTTTTATATGATATGAAAGATTTGGACGGATCGTCATTTGTTCGTGAATCACAACCAAGGAATAAAGTTTAATATAAAAGGAAAAAATGCACAGTAATGAATAATAATTGAGAGAAGCGTGTAATATTTTATTCATAGAATAATCTCTTATTTATAGAGAAAGAGGACGCAATGTGTGAAGTTACATTTATGTCTCTGCTTTAGTTGGAAATATGTATATGTTATTTTAGGAATTTTAAATGTGTGGGCCCAAAGCTTGGTTACATTCTATCTCTGTTGGGTAGCTGGACTACCATGACCTTGATAGGTGTAGTCGGTCGGCTTGGCTAATGAGGCTTTATGAGACATGACTAATTGGACGTGTTCAGTATGCATAATCGGTCGACCTATCTTTTCTTCGCAGAGGATTGGTAAGATCGAGCCGGTCTTATCAATCGTTAGTGGGATAACTGAGCTAAATTAGGCTATTGAGTATAGAGTGAATTATCATAATTTGATAGGTAGTCACCCTTAGATGAAGAGCTCCGAGGGATAGTTGAGATTTGTTTAATTGATTCTTGATGATGTTCAAAGAGACTAGTGGGTATCTCTGATGAGGCTACAAGACTTGAAGAGTTAGTTTCTCACTTGAGTTTGTTTCGTCACGAGAATGGATTAGATCCCCTGTACTTCTGAAGTTTTGGTTGTTCTGTTGCCTTGGTTGGTCTTGATTTTGATATCTTCGACCTGACAATGTGCTTTTGAGTTTCTTATAAGTGGGCTCTCTTTCAATATGAATTATCTCGTCTGCATCGTCAAATCACCTCGAGATCCGGGCTTGCACTTTTCCCTTACAAAGCTAGTATATATGTAAAAAGTAAAGTTTGGGTGTTAAATATATAAATTTCTACGAATTTGAGAGTTAGATATATAAATACCTATGAATGTTATGTTATGTATGTAAATGCCTCTTACACAAATACCACTCAATTCTTACGTATCTACACCTCTAAGACCTAAATTTCAGTTTTTACATGTATGATATCTTATCTACACATGGAAATACATATTTCACTTTTTAAAATGTTAAAATAGTGAGATTTTTTATATGGTATAAATGCAAAAAAGCAAAAATTATTTCTTTGTTAGGTTTAATGAACTATTAAAGCCAGCTAATTGAACTGAAACGAGCATCATCCGATCTGCATTGGGATCACCCGATTCGGTTTGATACATTACATTTAACCTCCATATAAATTCTTAATTTATGGATTGTGGTGCTTTTTGAAAAAATTGCCTGATACTTTAATCTCGCGTTGGTGAAATTTGTTAATAATGTGATTTGTGTTTTGTTTTATGAAAAAATATTACATCAGGACCACGCACGTAAAATTACGTGTAGAGTCAAATGAAATAATGTCAGGGGAACAATCCCGGTAACACAGACATTTTGATATTGTAATATTGAAATATGAGTCAAAGTCATGATTTAGCAAATTTTCGAATATGGTGGCTACATAGATTAGTAGAGAATGGTCGCAGGGGTAAAAAAAAAAACCCACAGGTGAAAAATAAACCTAATACCGGTATAGTCGCAGCAAAGGGAGGCAGGAGAGGATAGAACGTCTACAAGGAGGCTGCAGTGACGGGAGGATATGCACGAAGGCCATAGCGGCAACTGTTGGAGGGGAGTCAGTATCCCGAGTCGACGACGACGGGAGTTATAGATTGATTATGATGGATGGAACACGGGGTAAAACTAAAATACAAACATTATTTGAATTTATGAAAAATCTTTCGAATCTTATTTGCATGCAAACTTATAGATACTAAGCATCATTAAATGTCATATTACATGCTACAATTGCGTTCAAACAAAATTTGAATCATGTTCGAATCTTGTTCAAATCCTATTTGAACCTTGCTTGAAGCTTGTTCTAACATCTCTTAAACCATATTTTAACTTTGAACATGATTTAAGAGATATTTGAACATGGTTCAAAACAACTTCAGATCTGATTAGAGCAATTTATGAATACGGTCCGAACATTGTTCAAATAAATTTGGGTGTGGTTTAGCAAAGTTTTTATCCTTTTTTTTTGTATTCTCATTATTTTATATAGATTTGATTTATTTTAAATGCTCTGTTATATGTATTGATGTCCATAAACAACTAAGTTGTGATAGATAAAATTTTATGCGGTTCTATTTTATCAGAAGGTATTACTCATGATATATATATATATATATATATATATATATATATATATATATATATATATATATATATATAACTCATTTAAAATCAGCATTTTCATTCCAATATGCACATGATTTAGCTAAGAACCAAAGCGGTGCTCAGGCACCTAGGCCATGGACCAACCGGCCAAGGATAGAGACGTCAGTGACCAGATGCGCACCAAGTTAAAGCATCCAAACACTATATTTTAATTTAAATTTAGGACCATTCTATTCTAAGTTGTAACTTAAGTTTGAATTTAAATTTATTAAGCAGATTTAAAATTAGATTAATTTAAAGACTACCAAAAATCAAACCTAGCAAGGCTTGGGCGAAAGAGGCCATGCCAAGATTAAGCTAACTACTTATTGGTTCAAGGAAAGGAATATTAGAGCCTATATAAGGATCTTAGGATGAGATATCAACCAAAACAGGTCAACAATAACCTTTTTAAGGAATCATTATTTTGAATAAAAATTTAGGTACTTGAGTAGCCCTTGACTTCAAGTTAGCTTTCACCTTTCATCCTTATGGGAATGATCTTCGACTCTTTCCATTGTATTGTGTAAATAACACTTGCACTTACATTAACCCACAAAAGGTTGGTTCAATCATGTAAGAAAAAAATATTAGTTAACTACCAAATACTTAGATTACAACCAAAGAATGCTTTCATTATATTCATTTCCTGGCACATACGATTAATAACACTTAAGGAGAAATTATATGTCATAAACAATTAAGGTAGCCAATATACCTTTCCCTAGAACTTGCAACAAACAAACCAAATCAATTTGTGTCAAGGCATTCAAATGTTATAATAATTCTGATGAAAGTGGCTTCTACTTAAATTAATTCAAGTTTTTTTTAACTTATTCAAACATTAATTCATTTGATTAAGGCTTTTGAAGATTCCGTTCAACTTTTGAATATTTTTAAGGGATAATTCAACAACTTCTTACATTTATTCAATGAAATCTTGTCCAAGTAAAGTTATTTTATAGTCCAAAGTTTGATTTTGAGTTCAGAAATCCGAGCTAGACTCCTTACGACATAACCATAAACCTCCTTGTGAAAGTGGCCTAAACACAATATGGCAACTCAAATAATTTTTAAATATTTCTACAAACAAAAATTTTCTACAAATTAGAATGTTCCTTTCAAAAGAACAATTAGGCACCCAATCTATGAGGGATATATATATATATATATATATATATATATATATATATATATATATATATATATATATATGGACACACACACACATATATTGAGCCAAGACTTGATAAATCTAATGGAAGTATTAGTTTCAAAGTGTCGTATCACATAAATAAATGAGGTGAATGTGATTAGGTTTATCTCAAATAATCATATTAAGGTTATCTGATTAGATCTTAATCACATTCAAATTTACAATAACTTATCAAAACTTCAAATAGTCTAAAAGAAAACATTACAATATTCTTTTATATTGAAATAAATTTTTTTCAAACAAAGAAATCAAAATCTGAAAAATTGTAATGGCCACAACTACTTCAAAATAACTTAATTATTGATTGTCTGGTGATCGATGGTGGTTAGTGGTATCACATAGGGTTCAGTTGCGGAAATTCATTATTGATTGATATTACATAAATCTCTTTTTTAGGTTATAACGTCGACTGACGACGTCTGATTGGTGGTGATCGATGGTGATTAGTGGTAGTTGATGATGGTTGGCAGAGCTCAACAGTGGTCGGCGGTGATCGTTGGAGCTTTGCAGTGGCCTTCGGCGGTCGACGGTGGTCGAAAGCGGTCGACGAGGGTCGACGACGGAGGTCGGTGGTGGTCGACAACTACCAATAGTTGTGTTGACCTGCAGTTTCTCCTCAAAATCTCAGGCTCTCTCTCTAGACATCAGTTTTCTCTTATGAGAAGGATGAAATTCTATTTATAATGTTCTGGGTGTAATTAATGTAGAAATATGAATCATTTTGATTGAACGATCCAGAAAGCTTTCATCGATCATACAACGTTTAATGGATATTTTAGTGTCTTAAAGATGTCAAAATTGAGTGATCTTGGACTCGTTGGATTTGTCTTGTCGGGTCGCTTGATTCGAATATAAACTTGTCATATTCAACAACCGTTTGACCTTCCAATATATACTGGATGATGAAAATTTGTTGGTAGCGTATTGCAAATATTATCACGACAATAAAAATTAAGATAATCATGATACTCCTCTCTAGTGGTTGATATAAGTAGGCCTACTATGTAAACGTCAAGATGGTCGAAGTTGACTATAATAAGGCAAGCAACTAATATTGTTAGTTTGCTACACTTCAAGTTCAAACTCAAATTTATTGTTTGTGCATTTGTAAATTCCATTTTACTTTTGCTTGTGATCAAGGGCTTATTTCCTTCCTGCATTCCTTCAATCAAATATTGTAATTCTAAACTTCAGTTAAGGTTTTCAACATGTAAGGAAATATGCTTAATTAGATATAGAAAATTTATTGTCTCTTACCAAGATTGACTAAGAATAATTAAGCCTTGCATTTAAAACGTTACAACCACAACATTTAATGATGCAAGTAATAGACATATTTTTTCAATAGGTATGAACTTGAGGCCATTACTACGGCTAAAATTATTGGTTGTAGTCGCAATTTTAAAAGATTATGAGGCTAAAATTAATATTTTGCAATAGCTTAAATATCTAAAGCTTAAATGACAAGAAAACAAAAAGATTTCGTACATTTTTGAAGTTGGGCAGCGAGGAGTGGCGAGCAAGGAAAGTTGACTACACGCGACAATTTATTAGCTTTACGTGAAATTCTATCAATACAAGATATTTATGCACACAATTTAATAAAAATTAATATTTGAGAGAAATTCTTTCTGAAAATTTGTATAATGATATCTTTGAACATATTTTAGGAAGATTTACCTTCATATCAATTAATTCCTATATATTATACTTCAAATTTTTTACATATAAACCACCTTATTTATTCATGAAAAGGCGTTTTTCACTATAGGTTGTGGTGCTTTGAAAAATCGTCGGATCTCTTGTCTTGCGTGGATGAAATTTATTATTTGTCTTTTGTTTTAGACTTTGTTTAGTGATGCGGTAAACAGAAGGAGCGGGCACGCGTTTGACAACATTATTGAAACTTCAAACTCTACGTGCTGTTTCAAATGAAGATTTGCAGAATTTTTTATTTTTTTTTTACATAATTTTCAATTTGTTTCATTTGATTCTTTTAGGATACACGACAAACTTACAAATGACGAGTGTGATTCACAAAATTTTTTAGATTTTACATTCTAAAATGTACAGTGAGCGTGAATCACACTACAAACAATAAGAGAAACAACACAATGAGAAGAACCAAGTAGTAGAGAACTCACTCAAGATTATAGTCGAACTCATCCATTCAGCCTACTTATTTGACCTCTTCTACTACGCACGCCAGCTCCAGTCTGTCTGGAATTCTTCAGTCGACTCAGTATGGTCCAATCAGGCTGGCAAGTCCCGGTTGGCCCAACTTGCTCTAATCAACATGACATGCTACAATCAGATTGGCATGTTATAGTTGGCCCAACATGCTCTAGTCGGCCCGACTTGCTTCAGTTATTCTGACTAGATTTATTTGGCCTGACATACTCCATTCAACCTGACTAGCTCCAGTCAGCTAGAAAAATTGTACTCCCAAGAAAGATTTCCAGAAAAATATTTTGAGGAAAATAGTTTGTCCAAAAAAAGACAAGTCACTAAGGAGTGAAGCCAGAGAACAAGAAAGACTTTACATGAAAAATCTCGCAAGACCCTCCTCTTTACTTTTATTTTATCGCGTTTATCATTTTCTTACTTCTTCAAAGTGAATTCACCCATAGAACTAAAAGAACTTGCCTCTCACAAGAAAATTTTTATACAGTGAAAGGAATAATGACCTATATCATTCGACCTTACCTAGCTTAATAGCCAAATGCCAGGGACCAATTTAGTGAAGCTTTTTCCAAAATTATAACTTATTAAATAATGAATGAGTAAGTTAAACAAGGAATGAAGATGATGAGATCTCGACCTAGGTAAAGTTGAAAAAATATCGTAACTACTCATTGTAGGAGAGCTACAACTCTCATGTGAAGGATAGTATGAATTTAATAAAATTATCTGAATTTCTTTATAACCAAGTCATATTAAAATAATAAAGCCAGTCTAGTCATACAAAAAAAGGAGAAACCTTTCACTGGTGACACTTGGTGAACTCTCCTTATAAGACCAAGTGAAATATAATAGTGATGAGTTGGCGATCTATGAGACTACTTCTTGAAGGTGAGCCAAAATACCCCCATGATAAAATCATGTATGAGAGATAAGAACCCCTAGAAAGATGAATAGTTGACACATATATATACCCCACTCAATTCTTTAACATATTTTTAGCTTGTATTTGGAGAAAAGTGAACATGTGTCTTATAGAAAAAAATAATTTTAGTTTTATATTCATTATTTACTTATTATTTTCGTATTTTCCTTTCAAATAAATAAGAGAATCAAATAACTAATATATATGATAAATTCTCTTTCGAAGATTAAGGTGTTCAGATTAACCAAAGAACCTGCTGAACTCAACCAAGCTCCAGCCAGCCCAGAATGAACTAGTGAGCGTGACAAGCTCCAGTAAGTCCTAACCATCTCCATTCATCTCGGGAAGCTCCACTTAGGTATAGTCAACTCCAGTCGAGGAGGACAACTCCAGTAACTCCAGTAGGCCATAGTCAACTAAAACCCATCCAACCAGCTCCATTCAATCATCTCTAGTCGGCTATATAGGACTAAGGGTATAATTATTGCTTTATAATAATCCATATCGTATAAATAGAGGAGTAATATTTGTAATATTGGGCATGGAAACTTTATATAAAAATATTGTATTATAAGAAACACTCCCTCCCTCCCTCCCTCCCTCCCTCTTCTTATTTATGCTCTATTGCTTGGGTGTGATTCACAAATATTTTTTGATTCAATATCCTAAAAGGTATATTGAGCATGGATCATGCCACACACTTAAAGAGGAGCAACACAATGAGAAGTATTGATTTGTATAAAAGTGACTAGCAATATATAATGCATTAGAGTATTCACCCGGGAAAATAGTTGAACTTATCCATTTATCCTCATCTATTTGGCCTCTTTACTCAGCCAACTTTAGTTTGGCTAGCATGCTTCAGTTGTTTTTATATGCTCCTTTCAGCCTAACATGCTCCAGTCACCCTGACATACTCCAATTTACTTGTCCAACTCCAATCGCTTGGCAAGCTCCAGACATCCCAACCAACTCCAGTAGGCCCGACCAGCTCCTATCATCCTCGTCCAATTCCAGTAGACCATCTCCAACCGACTGCATATGAGTATGGATAAAATTTTTATTTTAACATAATCCTTCTCATATAATTAGAAAGGCATTATTTGTAATCGTGGGTGGGGAAACCTAGTATTAAATATTATATTCTAAGAAAATATCTCTCTCTCTCTCTGGTTTGATTCAGGGACATTTTTTTATTCAACCTATTATATTTTCATTATTTTATATAAAATTGATCAATCTTAAATGCTTTGTTATTTGCATAGATGTCCACATAAAATATATCTATAAAATGACCATACATAACTAAGGTCTACATAAAATTATTATATAATACAAGGTATTCTATTTCAACAAAAGGTGATACACATGAAATCTATATAGATTTAACTCACTTTAGACCAGTATTTTAATGAAAATATGCAGATAATTTAAAGAATTCTAGTACACTAATAAATTTAAAGAATCAGATGAAAATGGAATAAAACATGTGCATTCATAAACTAAAGTTGTCTGAGCATGTTAAGGTGAAATTTGCACAATTTAGAAAGAAATAGAGTTTAAGCAACAAGCCAGTGCGTAGGCACCCAAGCTAGGTGCCCATGATAGAAAAGTCAGTGACCAAGCTCTCTGTTTATGTGCCCAAGAACTAACTTCATGAAACGTATAAGCTGACGTTGATGCACCAAACATGAACAAAACCCTAGATCTCAACACTCAAGCACATAGGTATCATACTATAATAAAATAATGCAGGATAGAGTGCTTGGCGCTTAGGAAACATACCCTAACTCCATAGTGTGCCATTCCTTATTTTGACATAAAATAAAGATAAATTTTTTCCATACATGGAGCAATAGATATATCCAAATTTAAGAAATTATTAAGGATGAATCAATGGTATTTTGAGGAATCAAATGCTAGATTTTAACAATTATTTTTTTGAATATTTGGAGAGCACTTCTACAGTTTTTAAGACTCACTTGAAGGTAGCAATTGGAAGAAATTTAAGAGGCTTGAATGTAAAGAAGAAGAAGCCAAATAAAACTAAAGCAAACTGAGAATATAACCTTGAGTTTTTAGTTCTCTTTCTTCTATATTTTATTATATCCATCACATAATTCATGTTTATCATGTTAATGAATTGAATTCATTTTATAGGGATTAAAGGTAAACATAATGACGAGTGTTGGTTTTAATATTTAATGAAAAATTTATAGATTTTTTCTCATAATTATTGTGTGTTTTATTCCACACCTTAACATATTTTGATTAACTTGCCACTAACCAGCAGTTTTGAAAGTTTATTCAAAATCAAGAGATGGAGAATGGACTCATCTTTAGCAAAATATCATAGTCGAGGTTTCATGGATTAGGAGCTCATCTAGCCCATTTTAAGATCTAACGAGTATCAATAATTTTTTTTCTTCTATTAATTATATCTTTAAGAAGTAGGTAGGTTGTGCAAAGAAAATACAAAATCATAGACTTTCAAGAGAAACGTAGCAGACACTTTTGATCAGACTATGGTAGAACTTGATAAACTCTTTACTTGATTTAAAAATCACTATTCAAATTACCTTCGATGAAATCCAATTACTATGTCATAGCCATATTAATTTTCTCACAAATCCTAGCAATGTTAGTTTTATTTTTGCTTATTACTCGATTTGAATCTTCTAAATAATAGCCAACCAATGTAAGTTTAGTACACAATTTTAATCCTCATGAAAAGATAACACTTTTTCTTTCTTTACTATTTACTTTGTCACGTGCATAAGTGTATTTTTTGTGTGATACACACTCATCAAATTTTTGGTGTTATTGTTCATGGTATAACAAGAATATTTATATTCGGTTAATTATTGTTATTGATCTACTCTATTTTGTAAGTTTTTTTCATGATATGTATCATTTTGGAGGCAAGTCATTGAAAACTGTTGATAAAAAAATTTAACAAGTGTTGTTAAGGAGACTAAGAGATGAGTTGCAAGCCGATAACTTAACACTATCTGACATGGAAGACTGAGAAAATGGATGAGGATTAGTCATGGGGACTATAGCTTTATGAGACTAAGCACTTCCTACTGTTCATGGCATCTTCTGGAACATCATCAAACATAGATTTCAAGAAAATAATTTAAACACCGAACAAGTAGCAACTTTATGTACAATAAAGTGTTCGATGATGCAATCATACTGCAATTATTCACATTTTCTTCGAGATATAGGCCACAAAGCTAGCTTGATTCACTTCCTAGTCACTCTATCTTTGGCTAGGTTGATATCGCTCAAAAATTAATGTTGTGCAAGGTGCTAATGTAAGAAAAAGTAGGACTATCATCATAGCTCAATACAAAAAGATGAAGCTTAACCAAATTTCCGGAATAAGGGGAAATCTAATGTCCAAGTTTCCTATTTATGCATGTACTTAATGTTTTTTAAGATTATTTAATTTTATGTATTTAATTATTTTTAATAGCTTTATAAGTTTGAAAAATATGGATCTCAAATTTTGAATGCTTGAATTTTTAAAACTGATTTTTACAATATGAAATTGGACATTATGAGTATATGAAGCAAAAATTAGATTAGAGTCATAGAAAATAGTTAAATAATTGAAGGGTGATTATAGGTGGTTACACACACTTCATAGTCTTTTATTTTATTGTATTTTATTTGCAATTGTCCCATTGTAAAACCTATATATTGTATTGATGGAATGAAAAAGCTGGTTGGATATTATTGTGATATTATTTTGAGCGAGAAAAACTCAAGGGAGATTGGCTTGGTAGTTCTCCACATCATGAAAAGAGTTTTCACATTCTCTTCCGACCAGTCACTTTCACTACAAAAAAAAAAACACTAAAACTAATGGCAAAACCGACAGTCTAAACTTACGTCAGTAAAAATATCCTATTTTCTAATTTTTTTACAGTTGTTTATGTGATGAGTTACTTCCGACGGCAAAACAACAAGAAATGTCATCACAACTTCTAAAGTATAGTGAGCTGTTAAAATATGGTGACTGTTAGAAGGTTGTGTTTTGGCCATTTGAAAATAAAATAAATTGGTAGTTGCCACCACACCTTTTTGAAAAACAATTTCTTCAACAGTAGCTTCACAATTGTTTCTTCAAACAGTTGCAGCTACCCCAAACAGACCATTATGCTTTGTTTTTCCTTTTCTAAAATTGTTGTTTTAAAACAGTTGTTTGAAAAATCATATTTTAACGTTTTTTATGAATCAATTGTGGTTTAAAGTTGGAAACGAGTTTTTTCAGAAAAAAACATTTCTGTTAAAGTATTGCAGCCAAACAAGACTTTTGAATTTTCTTGAAACTGGATGTTGCAAAAAAGTTACTCAAAACAAAGCTTTAACATGTTCTTTCAATTGCATAGTAAATTATATTGATTGAGCTAGACCATGTGGGTTTTTCCTTTTTGAAGGTATTTTCATGTAAAAATTTTTATTTTTTTTTATATTTTTATGTGTTTTTTTAAATGTTATGTTAAATTATACCCTAAGATTTCTCTCTTTTCGAAAATTTTCTAAATATATCGATATACCTGTTTTATTTTTTAAATATACTTGATTGAGTGACACTGCATATGATCTTTATAGCAATGAATTGGAGCTTTAATGTTTCATTTGTTGAAGAGAAAATTATATAATATTTTATAACTTAAAAATATTCGAAATAAGTAAATAAAGATTGTAATTTCAAGCTTTATAATGACATCAAATTTAAATCCCAACCATAAACTGGAGTTTTAAAGTCTTCATTATGGCTTCATATGAGAAGACGGTGAAGTTTCGTTCGATTGAAGTGAATACTAATGTGTTCGATTGAAGTGAATACTAATGTTTGGCGAAGTAGCAGAAGACGAACATCTCCTGAAATTCTTCCACAAAAATGATGATTTTTCACGAATTCAAATCGGGGCAAGCCTCCTCCGATTCGACCAAACCGGCTTTAAAAAAAAATTTGTTAAACAATAACACCACTTCAAACAAAACCAAAAACTGAAATCAACCTCACGAAGACTTGTATGCATGCAGCTTATGCCCTAAAGTCTGCAGCGGCCGTCCATTTTCCGCAAATTTCTTAAGTTCGTGCCAACTTTTTTTAAATATGACCCGGCAATTTACGTAGAGAAACGACTGTTTAGCAAATTAATAACATATGAGTAGCTCATTAATCGTACTGTTGTTGTTTTTTATTTCTTCTTTTTTGTAAATTTTCTTAGAAAACAACAAATGATCTGTTCGTTTCAACTGTTTGAGCTTGCTTGTCCTGATCAGCATTGAGCACATTTTTTGTCTTGTTTGCTTCAGAGAAAAATAACTAAAAGGGTCATTTAGATACAAACCATCACATATTTATGTATTTAAGTATCTAATTTTTTATATTTATATTTATATCACGAATCTTTCTTATCACATAAAAAATGCCACCATTTTAACTTTCAAAAGATGAAATACATTTTTTTTAATGTGTAGATAAGACATTACAGCAACAACAAGCCTTTGCTCCCCACTAAGTGAGAACGATTACATGAATCGTTTTTCTCCATTGCATCCTATTGAGTGTAACAGTTTCATTTATTTCTAATAGATTAAGATTATTTTGTATGCATAAGCCCAAGTATTTTTAGGTTCATCTCTAACTTTCTTAACATAAGTCAAATCTAAAACATCTACTCTTCTAACCGGATCATCAAATGGTCGATGTTTAATCTGACCAAACCATCTAAGACCACTCTCTCTAATTATGTCCACAACTGGAGCTACACGGACCCTATTACGGATATATTCATTTCACATTTTGTCTCTAAATGTTAAGCCGTTCATCCACCCAAGCATTCTCATCTCAGCAACACTTAACTTTATTTTATGCTTCTCTTTTAAAGTCCAACATTCAACACCATTGAGCATTACAGATCTCACCACCATCTTATAAAATTTCCCTTCAGTCAAAGTGGTGCTTTGCTATCACACAATATGCCCCATGCATTCCTCCACTTCAACCAACCAACTTGAATTCTACTAAAAACATTCTCATCCATATCACCTTCACTTTGAACAATAGACCTATGATATCTAACATGTTCATACCTTTTAATGATTTGATCACCATAGTTACAACTCTGCTTCTAAAACTACTACTACTAAAGTTACATTCAATGTATTTAGTATAGATAATACAATATGAATATCAAATATAGCACCCAAATTATTGAGTTACAAATTTAGCATCATCTTTCATCCATTTTTCAAATTCTCACTCAAATATCAAACCCCAACTCATATTTTTCATTTTTATCAATTTCTTAATGATTTGATGATGACATGTGCAAATACTAATGTTCGGTAGTTCAAAAATATCACATGAATGCTAAATTTTGTAAATAACAATTTTGCGGGTGCTATGTATGTGAATCGACTAGTATAAGCGTAAATCATTATAAATAAAAAATATCATTAGGTCCCTCATAGCATCGGAAGAACTCGTACATAAATATTTAGATAAATATGGACTTTACAAATAGGATGGATTTTGTTAATTAATTTGGCGTAAATCTACCAATAAATTAATGCTAAGAATTTTGTTTGAATTTAAATCTCTCTCTCTCTCTCTCTCTCTCTCTCTCTCTCTCTCTCTCTCTCTCTGCGTGGCTGCGGTATCAAACTACTTTTTACTTGTATTTTAATGCTCGCCTCTAAGAATATATTAGATAAAGTAATTTATGTTTGGACTTTTGTATGACATTAATTTTAAAAATAGACGAACAAGATATTAGAGGAGCGTAATTTTGAATGTTGGAGATTAGTTGGCTGTAAATAATTGACATTTTTGACCTGATTTTTGTTGATTTAAAAATTGTATTGGTTGCGAAAAGATTTTAACTTAAACATATACATACATACATATATCAACAAAATTTGGGTCGATAGACTGATTAGTTAATATCTTAGTATTGCACGAGAACCCAACACAGACTCAGATAATAGAAATAATGGATAAAAACATTAGAAAATTTTTACGTGCAAAATCAGGAAAGAAAAAAAACCATGAGGACTGGTTGCTCGGAGGACGGTGGTGACCAGTTGGTCAGAGGGCGACAGTGGACGGAGTTGGGTGACGGACGATGGATAGTCAGTGAAGAAGTGATGTGGGACTTCATTTGGCGAAGCCCATGAGAGGTAAAGTTCTATTTATAAAATTTCAGTTGCATTTATAGAATAAATTCGAACAACTCTAATCGGACAGTCTGGAGAAATTCTCTCGATCAGATAATTTTTTATGGACATTAAAGTATCTTACAGATGTCCAAATTGAGTGATCTTGTACTCGTAAGATTTGTCTTGTTGAGCCGCTCGATTCGACTGTAAGCTTGTCACATTCAGAATCCATTT
>NEWO01000002.1:72505-99933 GCA_003013225.1 Phalaenopsis aphrodite
TAGAAGAAAGTTTACATGCATATCAGTGAAAACTTCTACTGCTATTATGTATTTAACACCTAAGAATATAATATTACGACTATAGCACGATGAAATTGATGTTAAATGTGTATATCGCTTTGTCACTGTCCTCCACGATGTTCGCTCCATCCCTTGACGGAAATCAAGAAAAAACTTTTTAGGACTTCCTTTGGCTGAAATCTTCTAAAATATCAAATATGTGGTGTTCACAGTTCTGTCTTAAACAATTTTACTAAACATGGGCAGAATGATCATTGTTTAAGAAATAGTTGTCCTACTGTTGTTTTCATACAACCTCAACATACAGACAACCAGCATCCCCACAGCATATTCCTGGGGCGGCGCAACTGAAGTTAAATGCAGATGCGCCTTTTTTTAAGTTTCCAATTAAAATGTAAAAAATTACCGTTTTTAAATCAGCCTATACAAAAATAGGGCCTGCAGGCCGGTAGGTTAAGTCCAAATGTCTCTACTACCAGGTTTACTTCAACGAACCCAGTCCACGAGCGCCCCTCTTTGAACTAGCCAATCTGCAGCATTACTGTGCAGGAATATGATTTTTAAAAAGCTTGATTATTTAAATCGTTAGTTTAAACCATTACTCTGCCGGAATTCCCTGGTCGTCGCTCGGTCTGCGAGCTCTCCTCTTAGCAAAGCATCTTCCTCTCTCTTTCTCTTGCTGCTTTGATTCTGGAGGAGCTTTTAGATGGAGAAGTTCGGCTTCTCCTCTCGAAGATCGGGGCATCGTTTTTTTGATGCATGGAGTATTCAGGTTAGGTTGATTCTTAGCTATGGAACCACGAGTTCTTTTCAGCTGGATCTTCATTTCCCCTTTGTTCTCTAATATTACTGGTTTGATCGTTGATAATTTCTTTTGTTTGAATGTGGGTTGTTCTCTTGCAAATTAGAGATGATTTGGGGACGCAAATAGTGTGATTTTTTTATGGCATGTAGTATTATCTGTGAGGTTATTATGCTTTTTCTTTCTCTAATTTGCTGGAAGACTTTCTTTGTTTATATCGATTATAAAGCTGAGAGGATTTTGGATTTGTGAACTATTATTGTAGCAATTTGATGTGATGCGATCAGTGTTTTCTGATTTAGGAAAGTTAAATTTTGTGTTAAGCATGTCTCAGAACTACAGGTAACTCAATTAAGAGGGAGTCAGAAGAGTTAATAAACTGAAAAAGGAGCAGAAAGAGACTGGTGATCCTGCAGTTTTATGCAAAAATAAACATTAAATATTGATCTTTTATTGTTGTTTTGGGTTGATTTTTCGAAGTTTTTTTTTCCCGAAATTAGTCTTTGTAGAGCTGTGATAGCCTAACATTTATGTGCGTTTATTTTGGCCGGAGATGTATTTTATTTTCTGAATTCATTCTATTCTGTGTCAAATCTTTCAGACATGAATGCGAAGTGGAGAGGCTTGGTATGTGAATTTGGAAATTATTGGAATTGGTGAAACCAAATTCAAGTGGAGAAGAAGCTTGGAAGGTGAGGATGGCAAGAGGTAGGCCTAAGGAGAAAGTGAGATGGAGCAAGCTCTATTCTTTCAATTGTGTTCGTCCTTCTGTGCAATCAGACTTGGATCGCTCTCCTTCCCTCCTAGGGCCAGGCTATTCCAGAGTCGTCCACTGTAACAAGCCTCTTGTGCATAGGAAGAAACCCTTAAGATACCCCACCAACTACATCTCCACCACCAAGTACAATTTTGTAAATTTTCTTCCAAAAGCAATCTTTGAACAGTTTCGGCGGGTTGCGAACCTCTACTTTCTATTGACTGCAGCCCTGTCACTCACACCAATCACTCCTTTTACTCCTGTGAGCATGATTGCCCCGTTAAGCTTTGTTGTTGGGCTCAGTATGGCAAAAGAAGCATTAGAAGATTGGCAAAGATTTATGCAGGATATGAAGGTCAACCGGAGGAAGTTCAACATCCATACAGAAGAAGGCCAGTTTGGTTACAGGAGCTGTCAAAAGATTCTAGTTGGGGATGTTGTAAAAGTTGAGAAGGATCAGTTCTTTCCAGCAGACTTGCTTCTTTTATCGTCTAGCTATGAAGATGGGATATGCTATGTTGAGACCATGAATTTGGATGGAGAGACAAACCTGAAGGTGAAGAGATCATTGGAAGTGACCTTACCCTTAGATGATGATGATGCCTTCAAGGATTTCGGGGGCACAATCAAATGTGAGGACCCAAATCCTAGCCTTTATACATTTGTAGGAAATTTTGAATATGAGCGTCAAATTTATGCTCTTGATCCAAATCAGATACTTCTTCGAGATTCAAAGCTTAGGAATACTTCATTTATTTATGGAGTTGTGATTTTCACTGGACATGACACTAAGGTCATGCAGAATGCAACTAAATCTCCATCTAAAAGGAGTAGAATAGAAAAGAAAATGGACAGTTTGATATATATACTGTTTAGCCTTCTAGTGTTGATTTCACTAATCAGTTCCGTTGGATTTGCGGTAAAGATAAAGTATGGGATGCCAAAATGGTGGTATCTGCAACCAAATAATACAACAAACTTGTATGATCCTTCAAAACCTGTAGCCGCAGGTTTCTTCCATCTGATTACAGCTCTCATTTTATACGGATATCTCATACCGATTTCGCTTTACATTTCCATTGAAGTTGTAAAAGTTTTGCAAGCTATGTTTATTAATCAAGATATTCAACTATATGATGAAGATTCTGGAAATCCTGCACAGGCCAGAACCTCAAATCTGAATGAGGAGCTTGGTCAGGTTGATACAATTTTATCAGATAAAACAGGAACTTTGACTTGCAACCAAATGAACTTTTTGAAGTGTTCTATAGCAGGAATATCATATGGAGTGAGTTCTAGTGAGGTAGAAATAGCTGCTGCAAAGGTCATGGCTTCAGATGTTTCAACTTCTCTTGAACTGCAAAGTAGCAATCAGGATTTGTGGGATAAACAAGCAAGTACATTTGGATCTTCTGAAATTGTTTCTATAAGTTGTTATTCCCCAATGGTGAGAAGAGAGAAAAAATCTTTCATCAAAGGTTTCAGCTTTGTAGATGACCGCCTTATGCGTGGAAATTGGATCAACAAGCCAAATGCAGATACCATTCTTCTGTTCTTTCGGATCCTTGCACTCTGTCACACAGCTATTCCAGAGTATAATGAGGAAAGTGGTTGTTTTAACTATGAAGCCGAGTCACCAGATGAAGCGGCATTTCTTGTTGCAGCCAGGGAGTTTGGATTTGAATTCTTTAAGAGAACCCAATCAAGCGTGTTTGTTTATGAGATGCAAATTTCTGGTTACCCCATAGAAAGGTTAGCATATGAGCTAAAACTTAAATAACACAGTTTAAACTCTTCATTGCTTCCTTAAAAATCATGGACATGTTTCATTTTGACCTTATAGTGGTGTTTCAGAGAGTTCAAGATCCTCAATCTGTTAGAATTCAACAGCAAAAGGAAGAGGATGTCTGTAGTTGTACGAGATGAATCAGGACAGATACTTCTCCTATGCAAAGGTGCTGATAGGTATAATCGAATGTTCTTCCAAAAGCTTTTCATTCATTTTTTATTTCTCAATACATTTTTATTTTATCTTCTTAGTTTTTGCCAAATCTTCTGATGCTTTAAAGATGCATTTGAACTTAAAGCAACTTTCTGTAGTAGCACTGCTCACAGTTGAACGAATCTTCTTCTTTTTTAACCAAGCAGCATAATATTTGAAAGGCTATCAAAGCATGGAAGAATGTATGAGCATGATACACAAAAGCATCTAAATGATTATGGGGAATCTGGACTGCGGACATTAGCACTGGCATACAAGAAGGTTGCAGAGGCCGAGTACTCAGCTTGGAATGATGAATTTGTCAAAGCAAAGACATCAATTGGACCAGACAGAGAATCAAAGCTGGAGCAAGTTGCTGATATGATTGAAAGAGATTTAATTCTAGTTGGTGCTACTGCAGTTGAGGATAAATTGCAGAGAGGAGTAAGTATTTTTCTTGCTTAAATGATGAGTTGGTCGTCATTTCAGTCTCTTGAGATATCTCTGTTTCTGACATCTCTAGGTGCCACGGTGTATCGATAAGTTAGCACAAGCTGGCTTGAAGATCTGGGTTCTAACTGGTGATAAGATGGAAACTGCTATTAACATAGGGTATGTTTCTTTTATAGTTGTGTCAAGTTTGTTGCTGTCATTGGTAGTCATTGATTGGTGCTCAAATTAAATGAGTAATCCATTTTTTACACTTGCAGCTTCGCTTGCAGTTTACTAAGACAAGGCATGAAACAGATATGCATATCAACATTGAACACTGAATTGATAGGGAAAGAGGCTCAAAAGGTAAAATTAACCTCAAATGAGCATTCAAAGTTCCTTATCTGTTGGAATTCTGTTTCATGTAAGTTCTTACTGTGGATGGACCAGGCTATAAAGGAGAACATGTTGATGCAAATTGCTAATGGCACCCAAGCTGTGAACTTTGAGCAGGATCCTCATGAAGCATTTGCTTTGATCATTGATGGAAAAGCTTTAAGCTATGTTTTAGAGGACGATATAAAGAATGATTTTCTCAACCTGGCAGTTAATTGTGCTTCCGTAATATGCTGTAGGGTCTCCCCAAAGCAGAAAGCACTGGTAAATAGTTTAGCAACCTATTTGCTTTCTTTCCTGGTTGTTCCAATGCACTAATTTCATAAAAAAAAACTATTGTTTAAGTTTTTTTATTTATTTTTTTTTGCTGTTAGGTTACTCGTTTGGTGAAAGAAGGAACAGGAAAAACTACACTAGCCATAGGTGATGGTGCAAATGATGTTGGCATGATTCAAGAGGCTGATATTGGTGTGGGCATCAGTGGGGTTGAAGGAATGCAGGTAATAAACTCATATGCTGTATTTTTATAGGTTCTTTGGGTTATTATTTGGATGATTTTGAAAATATGATTGCTGATTCTAAGCTGATATTGTCCAAATCTTCTTTGTCCTCTTTATAGGCGGTGATGGCAAGCGATTTCTCTATTGCACAGTTTCGTTTTCTGGAGCGACTTCTTGTGGTCCATGGTCACTGGTGTTATAAAAGGATTGCCCAGATGGTATGAAGAGAACGATTTTCTTTTTGATTTGTATTTCAATCCAGTCCTTATCCTTTTGAGCCATAACTTACTTTTAATTGTTACTCATGCGTCCTTATGACATTCAGATCTGTTATTTCTTCTATAAGAATATAGCCTTTGGTCTCACATTATTCTACTTCGAGGCATATGCGGGCTTCTCTGGTCAATCTATTTATGATGATTGGTACATGCTACTGTTCAATGTCATTCTAACCTCATTGCCTGTCATTTCTTTGGGAGCTTTTGAGCAAGACTTGTCTTCTGAAGTCTGCTTACAGGTTAGTTCAACTTCGTGAAATCTGAAGTGTGTTTACTTAGATTTTTAATACAATTTCACTGTATAAAATAGACAGAATTTTCCTCTTTGTCAAAGCTCTACCTAAAGTGTTGATGTGTATCAGTTACAAAAACGTTTGTGGTTCGTTCGACATTAAGCTTAATTTTGTGATGAACACATTTATGATCCTAAACAATTGGTTAAAAGCTTCCTAAATTCATAAGAATTCTTAATTTTTTTCTGAACCATTCTGATCTTCACATAATGCTTCCTGCAGTTTCCTGCACTATACCAGCAAGGGCCGAAGAATTTGTTCTTTGACTGGTTCAGGATTTTTGGTTGGATGGCAAACGGTCTCTACTCATCACTCATCATTTACTTCTTCACAATTAGCATAGTGAATGTGCAAGCTTTTAGGGCAGATGGCCAAACAACTGACATGCCTGTGGTCGGAACCATCATGTTCACTGCTATCATATGGACTGTTAATGTGCAGATCGCCATGAAAATGAGCCATTTTACATGGATTCAACACCTATTCATATGGGGAAGCATAGCCACGTGGTATATATTCCTGCTTGCCTATGGCTTTGCTTCTCCATTATTGTCTGGCAGTGAGTACCAAATTCTCGTGGAGGCCCTTGCGCCGGCCCCCATCTATTGGTTCTCCACTCTTTTCGTAGCGGCCGTGTGCAACCTCCCCTACCTCGCCCACATCTCGTACCAACGAACATTTCATCCAATGGATCACCATGTGATTCAGGAGATAAAGCACTATAAGAAGGATGTTGAAGATCAACGTATGTGGAAGAGGGAGAAATCAAAGGCAAAGCAGAAAACCAAGATTGGGTTTTCAGCAAGGGTGGATGCTAAGATCAGGCAATTGAGGGGAAGGTGGCATAGAAAAGTGCTAACCCTGAATGTGGAAACAGCACCATAGGTTTACAATCTCAATCTCATTGCCTTCTTGTTTGTTTTTTATATGTTGCAAGTTCATTCATTATGTTATTTTTTTGCCTTCATGTCATACAAGCTGGCAGTATTAGCACGGGGGATGTTTCACAGGAACCACCCCCCCCCCCCCTCTCCCCAAACACAGTATAGCAACCAAGAAAATTTATGTAGCGTGTTTGTATAACTGGCCCAAATTTATGCCAATTTTTGTACATTTGCATCTAATATTCTTTAGCTTGGGTGAAGCCTGATTGCAGATATATAGTATCCAGGCATAGGAGGGTTGCTTCACCTTTCTTTCACCCTTACACTGCTAAAAGATTCTCTCTCTATTTCTATTACTATATATATATCTATATATATATATATATATATATATATATATATATATATATATATATGTTTAATAAGATAATATAGAAAATGATGTGATCTTTTAAATATCAAATGGTAAAAAGTGGCCATTGGAAAGATTATAGTAGAATCTAAAAAATGATAAGCTTGGGGCATATGACACTAAGGAACTCAAGATGCCACTATATGTCTATCTTTTCTTAAGCTTTTTATTTTAAATTGTCATTCTCTTAACTCTGTGTTAAAATTGATGAAACTATTATTAAAAATTGGACTCACTATTCGACAGTGAATGATGACCTCATTGATAGGGAACTACATGAGGTAAGGGCTTGTTACAGCATGTTAAAAGACATTACCTTTGAACCAAATATTATGTCATGAACTTAGAATATTATGAGCATGCAAGCATCTGCTTAAATTTAATACCAATGGTCATAATGTATAAGCTGAATATTGAAGAGGCTAAGAAAAGCACACCTTAGGGATTGTAATCCTATATGCAAGTAACAACTAACTAGACTCTTCTGAATATTTAAAATTTATGAAGTCCATTTCTTGAAGCAAATGTAAGTGAGGGCTGGCTTTTTTTTTTTATGAGACTTTGAACATTACTTCTAACAAAAATATAATCTTATAATGTAAAGTAAGAAATGTACCACTAGATTTTGTCGATATTTTATGGACATTAGTCAGAAATGTTATGAATTTTTAATTAAAAATAATTATGCATGTGAATTTATCATACAATTTGGTGGCTTTCCCTTTCCCTCTTTTATGGTCATTTTTTTTGCACTTTGCTCTTTTCATAGCACCTTTTTCTCAATGAAATGTATAAAGTGGCCTTCTTGTAGGCCACTTAGGGAGAGTAACCTCCATAAAAGCCCTATCCTTGAGACTTTTTAGTTTTGTCAATATTAATTATTATAGTGTTATTCTTCCTCTCAATAATAATAATAGCAACTTCACTCTTGTCTTCCATATTCATGAATTTTAATTCATCTTTTTTTTTAACTAATCTACCATAGTCATAATAGACTCTTATAATTCTACCTTTTCTTACTCTAAAATCTTAGGTGCCAAAGTTATTGAGATAGCTTCATTAGTAACCTCTATCATTAGTTGTAGGTTCTTAAAATTGTTAAATTTTAAAATAATTCTTGTTCCTTTGCACCATTTGCTAAATTAATTTATCCCCGCCTCCCAATTTTCTTTATCATATCTATGATTTTTATATCTTTCTAAATTTTGAGGTGGTCGTAAACTTTAATATATTTTTTCATTTAACAAAGTAGTTATTTTCTTAAACTTTTGTTAGTAGGTAGTTCGTTAAAACTCAATGGACAAAATAATCTTGATGATAAGAAATGAATGCCACAAATGAATCAAAAGAAGGAAATGAGATTTGGCATCTCTTGAAGAGACACTTCATCCTCATCAAAATTAATTAGTAATAATTTATTTAAGATAACAATAAATGATATGAAAATGTTAATTTTTTATCTTAAAGAAGGATCTTCATTACCATCTCAAAGTATTGCTTAAAAAGACAAACTTCATCAGCAATTTAGGTATCATTCTCTTCTCCTTCTTTAGGATTATTAGGGATTATTCAACGAGGATGTTGAACATATCTTATCTATACTCTTATAAGGGAAGACTATGGCATAAAATTTATTATGATAGTTGATATGATTTCTATGATAAGAGACCCTTTAATACACATTATTTTAGAGGATGTTATAAAATTAAAAAATGCATATAAAACCCTAACCATAAAGTTATGAAAATAAAGAGTTGAAAAAAAAAGAGTAGAGAACAAGATCAAATTACAATATAATAAATTTCTTATTTGAAAGATCTGTAAAAGATCCATAATAAGCAGTTATAATAATATATGGATTATTAGTAGTCATGATTTAATTCCCATTACATCAATCATCATTACACAAACCCTGACCCTTATGCAACCTAAGAACATTGAAGCTTGTTTATTAAAGAATCGCACTTGGAGAATATAAGTATTTAGTAAAATGTCCATAATGCATCATTTAACATCTCCATTTTATTTAACGATATAAACAAACTTCTTTCCCAAAATAGCTCATATAGAATATGCTTCTATATGCTCTGAAATATCTTTCCCTTATTAACCTTCGCAACTTATAAAAAGAGCAATGGAGAATAATAACATTGCAAGAATGCAAACAAACATAAATTCAAAGACTCAATATAATACATATGATTGGTTTGTCCATTCAAAAAATATTTCCATTATAAACATAAAAAATGTATTCAACATTGATTTTTGGGAGAATATGAAGGACACTAGTAAAAAAATTCTTAGCCTAACCCAGTCTTAGCCATCAACTTCTTGATGATTCATTAAGATTCTATTATGATAATGAGAATAGCTTTTTCACTGTTCTCCACTAATACCTTTAAAAGACAAGCCCAAGAGGAAGTCTTGATAAGAAGCTAGCAGGAAATAGAATCCTCACTAGAAATACTTTATTAGAGTAAATGATTTACTATAGTTCATTTTAAAGGCATCAAAACCATTACCTATTTCTTTCAAAAAACATATTCTTATTTACCAAAGCTTTTGACATTGACGCCATCAATATCAAGCTAAAAAATGTATTTATCTAAATAACATAATCAATGCATCTTTTTAGGGAAGATCATAATCTTATCAGATTAATTATAGGTTTTAATTGTCTCCAAATTCATCCAATTTATGACAAACAATTTAACAACTATCAGACAAAAATATACTGAGAATGAATAGACAACAACAAACCGTTGATGAAAAGATAAAAAAAACTACTAAAGGATAGAGATGAATATAAAATAATTGCTATATGTAATAATAATTTAAAGATACACATGCAATAATAGTTTGGAGATGAACATACATAAATTATAGTAGCTTGAAGATGACAACAATCCAAAAATATTCTATTGTTAAAGCTTGATGAAGTGAATTCCTTCTTATTTGTAGGAGATATTTATAGTTGAAGGATATCAAGTATTGTAGAAACAACAAAAAAGCCATTGCAGATGCATATCATACTCTTACACATTGCATGACTAAGCGTGCTTGTTTGTTGGCACAATGCACCCCACACTAGCATGTAGCTCTTATGCACATGATTGCACCCCTGCACACTCACTTAACTACTCTTGCATGCATAAATAAGCCTAAGAGCAAAACAACACCCATGGGCATAACCTCCATGTCGTGCTTGCACCTGCCTCGCTGCATTCATGATGATTTACGAAATCCCTCCAAAGGTATGTGCATGACCTCCCGCACAGTTACTCGCACCCACGGGCCTTGCTACTCGTTTCCTTTGCATGCCTATATGCAGACCCATAAGTACCATACAATTGTTGTGGTATATATGAAATTTAAAATGATTGACGACGCAGCAAATAAAATAGCACGAGAAAATTCACACCAAAAGAACACACAGATTTACGTGGTTCGGTAAATTGACTATATCCACAAAGTTGCAGAGGATTTTACTAATTGAGGAAATTTGCACCAGTTTGATCACAACGACAATTAAGGATCTCTCACTTGCTCTTTCTCTTTACAACTATGTCATATCTCATCACTGCACCCATGCAGGCTTGCACACATATCGTTGACATGTAAAGATTCTATGTAATCTTCATGCATTAAATTTTACATTTTCTTCCTTATTTATAATGAGTTTATGCTTGTTAAAGGCTGTTTATGGCGTTTCGCAAGTTACAAGGGATTAAAAGCCAGTCACGGGGTGAAAAAATGTCAAAGTCAAAGGAGCTAAATTGGTGTAAAAATGTCCAATAGCAGCGTAATTACGACGCCTTCTCTGTATGGTCGGCATAATTACGCCAGTTTTTAATAAAATTTCAAATAATTTTCACGATAAAAACTTGAGCTTCAACTTATAAGTAATTCTCATGCAATTTTTCATAAGCTTATAACCTTTTTGTAAATTCTTATGCAAATCACAAAAGCTTAAAATTTTCATGTGAATGCTCATATCTTCATATAATTTCCATGCAATTCAGAGGCTTAGTAAGTAAATATATAAGTGTTTGTATAATTGAGAAAAAAAACTTATGTGTACATGCTTGGCATATAAATGTGCAATTTCATATTAAAAACATGCAATTTGTATGTTTAACACATAAATATGCAAATCTAAATGTTCATGTAAGCTCATAAACATTTCATAGAAATTATTATATTTTTTTCATATTTAACACTTACTATTAATTATATTTTACATGGCTAATACTTAAACTTTCATATTTATATTAAAAAAAACATAATTTTAAAATATTATTAAATATTTTGCAGAGATGAGCTACTTTTGTGATAAATATATTTTATAAAAAAACTAGTTTTATGTAACAAATATATTTATTTGAATAGCTAACTTTAAATTTTATTATCTGGTTATGAAAAATAAAACTTTTAAGTAATATTTAAAATAAATATTTTATGTGAAAACCTAAATAATACTTTTGTGTGTAACAATTAACAACTCCTGAGATGTAATTAGCTGACTTGCTCTTGTATGGATACTAAACCCCAAAAATAAAATAAGTCTTGCCACTTTCGGACAGAGGTAAAATCGGATCATCACCCCATGTTGTAGTTAAACAATCACTTTGATGATTGAATTCACCTTAGGGTACTATTTTTGTCTCTTGAGATGATCTATAGTTGATGTCATATTCGATCATAAGTGAAATTTTAAAACTTTTGCATGTGGTACACAAAACAAGAACATAAATGTATAGCGCTAGGGCTGTCAAAAAAGCTCGTTGTTCGTGAACAGTTCGTGTTCGGTTCATCAATGAGTTCGTGTTCGATAAGTAGATGAGACGAACGTGAACAAACTCTTTTCGTTCAGTTAGTTAAACACACCAAACACGAACAATGATGCGTTCGTTCGTGTTCGAATCGTTATTGTTCGAAATATAAAATAATTTAAAATAATTATATATAAATAAATTTATGATATTTAAAAAAATTAAAATTTATAAATTATAATATATATAATAAATTAATAATATTAATATACTAATATACTATATTAGCAATATACTAAAATAGATATTATATATTTATATAATATANTATATAATATATGTTATATAATTAATATAATATATTATTTATATATATTAATATTAGGGATGTCTAACTGGCTCGTCGTTCGTGAACAGCTCGTGTTCGACTCGTTCGTTAAGAAACAAACACGAACAATTTCAAACACGAGCTTATTTCAAACAAACTAAATTTTAAACTAACCAAACACGAACACAAGCTCTGTTCGTTCGTGTTCGGTTCGTTTACACCCCTATATAGCGCTCATAATTGCTTACACACCCTGCTACATTTAAGGGCACACCCATACACATGGCTACAGACATACACACATCAATGTGCCAGTGTGTTCATAAAAGTCACTGGTGATGAAAATGATAACATGATCGTGCTTTTATATGAAGTGTTTATTATGTCATTTTTTCATATTTTGGGTGCAATTTAGGTGTTTTCAAAACTCGACGATGTATTCAAGAATAAAATTGGATAATTTAAAATTTCGACAAATTTCATTCTGATTGATATGTGAGTCTCTCGAATATCTAAAATTATTATTGAGTTTTTTTCAATTATTTACTATTATTTTTTAATGATACAAATATTGATGTCGAAAAATTAAGGGCTTTTAATATCACCACGAAATCTATATTTATGAATGAATCTCAAAGCTTTTTGGGAAAGAGAACATTCAATTTAAATCCATGACCATCATAGCTCTGATTTCAAGAAAATATAATTAAATAAAGCATCATGATATTACAAATTTAATGACACTAAAAGTGATTTAATCCTAGTCCAAGATCAAACACTCGACGTGTGATAAAAAGTTTTAGTGCATTAATTGGAAGGTCATGCAATCTCTAATCAAAACAAGTGACTCTCGACTAAAGAAATCTAACAAATCCAAGATCATTTAATTATGAGATGCTCAAGACTCTTATATGTTGAAAAAACAATCTTTCGTCAAACGAATCAATGTGGATCATTCGATAGACAATTTTTGGAGGATGACCAAAATTATTAAAATGCATTACTAAGAAATTATAATCACACCTCCATTCTTCATATGAATGAATTATAGGGTTTGGGAAAAGAGAAAAACGAGCTAACAATTACATCATAACCAACGAAAAAGAAGAGAACTGCAAGTGAATGGCCACTAATAGTCATATAACTTTGATCATTGTAGTCACAAATTACAACTTTCACATCCATTAATTATAGTTATTTTAACCAAACTATGGTTGTTATGGCTAGGTTGCTATTATATGACTATTATTATAGATTTTTATACTCTCATCTTTTCTTGTTCATAAGAATAATGAATAGATATAATTTAAATTTCTTAATGAATTATTTTGACTCGATCAAGTCGTCATGATTTTCCTTTTATAAGATTTTTGTACATAAAAATTAGATTAGCTTGTATTTTTACTTGTATGTGCTGAAATTAAAATAATTAAGATATTGAGAATTTTCTATTATTGAGAATTTCTTTGTAAGCAATAATATTTAATTAGATAAATTTTCTAAAAATGTAATATAAAAAATCATTAATATAAATCAAAGATTTAAAAAAAAAAAATCTTGCAAATATCTAAACATTTTTTTTAAATAGTTCATTAAAATAATCAATACATTTTTTAAAATAAAATGAATAATATTCAACTAAATTTAGTCCAAAAAAATTGTCCATCAGGGATGCCGTTGAATCACCGTCCTTCACCTTCGATCGCCGTCTATTCTACGTAATAATCTAGAAAAATTTAATCGTTGGACGGTTATAATTTATTCCTTAAGAAAAGCTATTATTAACTAAAATAGAAACCCCGCATCCCGCTGCTCATTATGTCGACATTCTCTCATCAGCCAAGATCATGATTCCCTTCTCTCCATATCCACCGTCCGATTAAAAAACCAACGGCAACCTATATGCCAGAGGATGGGCCACCGAAATAAGAATGGATCTCTTCGAGTGGCGCGATGCTTCGCCTTGGCAGAGAGCGCTTCAATTGCGGCTCCGTAGGCGTCTTCTGATGCGACGGAGTGTCGACACTCTCAAGAGAGCCAAATATAAAATGAAACCACGCTTGCGCCCTTCTCCCTCGTCCTTCTCGACACTCGCAGATTTATCGCCGTGATCGAGAACGAAGCAGTTCCGATTTACGTCTAATAGAAAGCTCCGATTTTGCTGGATGTCTTTCATAGAGGTAGGGTTCTGTTTTTTTTTCTGTTTTTGAGCAGACCTTTCTGAGTTGCAACCATAATTTTTTAATCTCCACAGGAACCGGAGTCCCTGTTTATCCTCAGTAACCTTGGCGCTAAATCCCATAATTTTACTGGTAAATTCTCAATAAATTCCTTACTGTTGTATGTAATTTAGTTAAAATTTGTGATATGCTTTCCAATCTCTCTTCCTTTGATGATGAATTAGAAGCCCTAATTCAGCAAATTACGGCGTCTCTATCAGCCTCCAGCTGCTCTCACGATGACCGCAGAGGCGGCGATGCTTGCCGAGATGATGCGGCCGCTTTCCGGCTCAAGATGATGGCGATCGGTGCCATCCTGATCGCCGGCGTTGGTGGCGTTGCGATCCCTCTAGTTGGGAGAAAGCGTCGATTTCTTCAAACGGATGGAAGCCTCTTCGTGTTGGCGAAAGCGTTTGCCGCAGGAGTCATCCTCGCAACTGGGTTCGTCCATATGCTTCACGACGCACAGATCGCACTCACCAACCCCTGCCTCCCGGAATCCCCATGGCGCCGATTTCCCTTTTCGGGCTTCATCGCAATGCTTGCCGCGCTTGGAACCCTCGTGATAGATTTTGCGGGCACGCAGATTTATGAGCGGAAGCATCGCGAGGAGCAGATGGGATTGAAGGCGGCGGCCGCGGCGGCGGTTTCGTCGGACTCTATTGTTGCGGCGGCGCCAGAGTTTGACGAGGAGGCTCGCGCCGGGGAGGATCCGATGCATATTGTTGGAATCCGCGCGCATGCAGCGTCTCATCAGCATTCGCATGCGCATGCCCACGAGCACGGACATGCGCATGCCCACGATGATGATGGTCAAGTCTCTTCGCACGTGCGTCACATAGTCGTTTCACAGGTACATATTCTGACCATTTCCTGCCAATTGGTGGTAACAGCAGGACTCCAATACCATCAAATTGCCGGCCCCTAATCCACATTTTAATATATTTTACCCATTTGGTGGTGGGGCGAATCAATGTTTGTTTTGTAGCATTGGATTAATAAGTTGTAAAATGTATGTTTTCAGATTCTGGAGCTGGGAATTGTCTCGCACTCTGTTATCATCGGGTTGTCTCTTGGAGTATCGCAGAGTCCTTGCACAATCCGGCCTTTGATTGCGGCGCTCTCTTTCCATCAGTTCTTCGAAGGATTTGCTTTGGGTGGGTGTGTATCACAAGTAAGTGAATCGTTCACTTTTTAATTAGCCTGAAAATCTCTTACATGAAGTTTTAAAGCTTGATTTTTTGTCCTTTTTTTGTTAGTACGTGAAATCATAGAGTTTTTGCAAGACTTTTAGTTAGGGGTATTATAATCTGTGGTAAGTTCTTACTTTCAATTCCGCCAAAATTTCAACTTTTTAAAATCCTTGCAAAATTGTAGTGGATTTGGGCAATTTGTTTTTCTATTTTTTTTTCCTTGTCAATTGGAAGGTATTGCCGCATTAGCCAAATATTTTGGAGAGAGTTCGACAATTTTATCATGGTTTCTGATAAAAGTCGACCTTCGTTCTCTTGATGATTTCAATTTTCGTTAAAGCTGGAATTGTTTAAAAATCTTGAGCCTTTTACGTTTTATCAATGAATATCATATTTAGCTGTTGTTTTATGTGTCTGCCGTAGTTGGCTGAATTTTATAAATAACAAAATTTTAAAATAATTATTTTATAGAGAATTTTTAAAATCGAAGTTGTTTTTAATAAAATGGTATGTTTAAAGAAGAAATTTTAAAAAAACAACCTAATTTACTTTCTACTTGTCAATTTTAGTAAGTTTAGTTTTTATGCTACAAAAGATTGTTGCATCATCAACTATATAAATTGAACACGTTGCTATAACTGAGACTACTAAGGAGATGATTTTATTTTATTGTAAAGATTTATGAAAAAATTGGGCATGGAGCAAGAGAATGAAAAACTTCATAGTGATAGTTAAAAACACAATTTTTCATACTTAGACAACACATTTAGCTAACTTATCATTTCATTTATTCACTCATACAAGATGGTTAATTATATTTGGTGAAGATAAACACAACTTAGAATCTGAAAGATACTTGACAAAGGTTTACATTTGAGAAATTAAAGTTATGTTTGGCTCCAATTGGAGTTTCAGGAAGGTTAAGACCAAAATTGAGTTACAGTACCATTCGTTGCTTGATGTTGAAAAAAATTTGGAGATGAATTGATTTCAATCAATCTCAAGTGGGAGATTGTTGTGTGGAGACTGTCTATTCAATGGAGCACCCTACCCTTGTACCTGGTTGGGAATGGTGCTGGAACCAGTAGCTATTTCTAGCCATTAGGGACTTCAAGTTTTCAACTTCTCTATGAATTGTGTGTGCGTGTGTATTGAGGATTTAATGATCTCTTGCCTGTGAAAGAGAGCAGCTTTCAAAGTATTTTCTTGATTCTTTAATTGCAAGGAGGGAGGAGTTTTCAAATTATTTTCTTGATTTTTCGAGTGTTATATTTCTCTTCATTTATAGTAAATATCTTGACGCAACTTATATTATTCAGAAAAAACTTTTTTTGCTCGGTTTTTTTGATAGAGTTGAAAAAAAATGTCATTTTTTTAAAAAAAATTTCTAAGCTGAAGTTTCTAATTCTTTATTCTATATTATATATTAAAATTATCTTAAAAATTATTCATATATGTAGATTGATGCGATTGTTGCACTCTTTACTTGTATGGATCAATTGAGGTAGTTGTTTGTCGTCTGCTACAGGCACAGTTTAAGAACGCGGCGGCCGCGTTGATGGCGTGCTTCTTCGCCATAACGACGCCTGCGGGAGTTGGCGTCGGTACGGCGCTGGCCCGGCAGTACAACTATAGAAGCCCTCGTGCGCTGCTGGTTGAGGGCGTACTGGATTCTATATCGGCGGGCATACTCATCTACATGGCGCTCGTTGATCTCATCGCAGCAGACTTTCTCAGCCGTCGGATGAGCTGCAATTTCCGGATGCAAGTCGCGTCCTACGTGGCGCTCTTTATGGGTGCCGCTTCCATGTCTTCCCTCGCCATCTGGGCCTAATTAATTTTGAATGTGTTCTTTTTTTTAGGATTTATCTCATAAATTTAAAAAAATAATATTTTAATACCCTAAAATTTCTTCCTTTTCATTAGAGCAACCTCCTTTATATACTCATTGACGGTTTGGGGTGGCTGAAATGTAAATTTTTATATTTGGAGTTTTTATATAAGAACCATCCAAAATGTTGAATATTTTATTTTAAACCCCTAAATTTTAAAGGGGGTTAAAAATGAAATATTCAATGTTTTTAGTATTTGGGCGGTGGATATTCTGGAATTTACAATTTATTTTTTTAATATTATTTTACAATTTTTATGTATTTACGATTTTAATATTTATTTTCTTATTATTAAATTCATAGCAGTTTGGTAACACAAACTAATTCATGAAAAAATGTGTATTTCACTCTTTAAAAATAAACAGTAGTATCATTTTTTAGGGGCATTTTTTTAAATAGCAGACATTTCTTATGTGTATTTACATGCCTCACACCTAAATTTTTATATTAACACACATTGCACTCAAATTTTTAAAATTACAAGAAAATAATAGTATTATAACTTTTTAAATGTGTAGTACATTTTTTTTATGCATAAATTTGAAATAATAGAAAAGTTTAGGCTTGAGAAATGTAAATACCTGGAATTGTGTGCTACATATGTATATTTTCCTATTTTCTATGTGACATGAAAGATTTGAATTCATATTACATTTTGGAGGTTAGATATGAAAATATATAAGAATTGTGTGATTTTCATGTAAATGCCGTATTTATTTAGGGGCTGTTATGTTTAATAGCATTTCATATTTTTGATCCCATCATACCCAATATATATATATATATATATTAAATGTATTAAAAAAAAATAGATAGCCTTTTATTCTAAATAAAATAATTATATATTCTGCTGTGAGACATATGTATATTTTCCTATTTTCTATGTGACATGAAAGATTTGAATTCATATTACATTTTAGAGGTTAGATATGAAAATATATAAGAATTGTGTGATTTTCATGTAAATGCCGTATTTATTTAGGGGCTGTTATGTTTAATAGCATTTCATATTTTTGATCCCATCATACCCAATATATATATATATATATATATATATATATATATATATATATATATATATATATATATAGATATATATATATATATTAAATGTATTAAAAAAATATAGCCTTTTATTCAAAATAAAATAATTATATATTCTGCCGTGAGAGCAGATTTCGTGAATGTGGTAGCTAACATGGCAAAACTGTAAAACACCATAATAACATATGTGGCAGAAGCTACGGAAAATTTAGCATCTTCATAGAGTTCAAGTGCCCAAATGATGGAAACGAGGAATCAAGAAATGAGAGCTGAATGACTATACTCAACATCATACATAAAAGTAAATATTATATATTTACAAAGTATATGGGTGGATGGGGTGGTTTTCTAGTCACCTCATCTTAATTTTACTTAAATGTGATGTGGGCTTCTTATCCATTATTATTTGCACTTTTTTTTTTTTTGAAATAAATTGTCAAATACAAGACATTACAGAAGTGAGAAGATCAACTACAACACAATTAAGTATAACCAAGAAAAAAGAAGGAAAAACAGTAAAACATAAATAAAGTGGGAAAAGAGCTTAGATGTTCTCCCCAACTGCATAATAGGGGGCGCCGTCTATGGAAATCCAATGGACGAAAACTGATGAATTCCACTAAAATAATCTAGAAGCAGATAATCTCGAAGCATTAAAAACCACCAAATGAACAGTGAGAATTAGTTTTTCTTGGATCCAAAACAAAAATCCATTTGTCATGGAGATAGAAACGTATGTCCATAGGGAAGACATTAATACATCCTTTCTTAAAGAAGCACAACTCTCCAAACCAATCACCACAAAACAAAGAGAAAAGGAAAACAAATCTAAGTAAATCCAACAGAGAGAACCCATTGTAGCATTAACAACTCTTTAATATGAGAGCAAGCAATATACCTGAATTTTCTTATTGTGCTTTACTCCTTAACAACAAAACGAATTTTGAAAAGAATATTTTATGTTGTTAAGAGATATTGTTGAATATCATAGCAATTTTTCTCAACCATATAAAATATGAAGTGACATGAGTGGCAAGTAGTAAGAATTTCATGGAAATTTTGCAATTAATCGTTTAAGCAAAAAACCATTAGCTACCTTATAGAGCATCCTTCATGGAAAATTTGTCAAAAAAAATATTGTGTTTTAGGATATTAAAGACAGAATTGCATTAAAAAATGTTTTAGAATGTGACTCTTGGTAGCAAAAACATAAAACATATTGGGAAGAAACCAAAATGTCACTACCTCAATGACACACCCACCTTCTGAGTCACTGCCTTCACAATGTAATCCCCCATGAGTCACTACTTCCATGCACACTCACCCCCAAGTCACCGCCTCATCGGTACACTCACTCTTGTGTCTATCTCAATGGCACACTCACCCCCGAGTAACTACCTTCTCTGCACACTCACCCTCCGAGTCAATATTTCCTCGAAAAACTCACTCCTAAGTCACTGCCTCAATGACAAACTCCTCTTTACTTGTGTTGTATGTCTTGCATGCATCACACTCCACACTGGTGGTGTGTTTGTTATTGGTATATTCCTTCATATACTAGTGGTGAATGTTTGTCATATTTTGAACGTTCCTGCTTTGTTAGGACGATTGCATCACGCTGGATTATTTTGCGTTTGCATGTGCATTCCCGGTTGTCTTCACGATGACCCTATCTCGTGTGACGAGTGACCCTCTGCTAGTCACTATGGGGTAGTGAGTATTGCCTATAAGAATGCTTTAACGGGGCAATACTAGCTACCACGCAGTGATTAGCACACATATGTTGTGCTAAGGTTCCAACTAGTCTAATAAGTGTCACATAGGTTTTTCCTCTCTTAGCACCTACTTTCAAAACTATAAGAAAATCTATATTTTTACTATTTTATGTATCATATTTTCAAAATCTAATCTGGAAATATATGCATCCCTATCTTAAACCATATGTAAGGCCAATTTTTTAAGAGCTTTTTTCAAAACCTACACTAGTAGTACCTCTTAAGATCTTTAGATCCTTGAGACGGGGCTGGTGTAGCAACCCTTTAAAACCATACACCAACCTATTGGCATAACCCTGCACTCACTTAAATGTTTTTTAGAATACTACATTAGATGGTGTGCTATGTTAAAGAGTGGGATGCTAGGTAGTCTTTTTTTATGTATTGGCTATAGTTCTCTACTAGTTTGGTTGTTCTAGCCATGCATCACCTTTTGTGCTTTTTTCATGCTTGCATGTTTACTATTTTGATACGCATGTTAGTATATTAAGTCGGTTTTCTTGCAAGGAGTCATGATTAAAATGCACACCTCACTTGTAATAGGGAGGAGCAACATAATGATTATGATTAACTCTTTTCTACAGATGCTGCTTAACACCTCCCGCAAGCATAGCTCATATGTGTTGCATGTTTGTTGGCATTTCCACCAACGTTGTTTTCATCTAGGTGAAGTTCTTTTGTCTTTTTCTTATGTACTTTTCGGGTCCCTAAGAGAGTCTGTGTTAGAAATATGTTACAAGCAAGGAATCTGAGGTGTCGGGTGGGTAAAACCACTTGACGGGGACCAGGAACTGCTGGTTCATGCCCTCTACCATACTTCTAAATGTGAATTTCATTTAAGTATATAATTAGGACCATGCGAGTACTTATGAGGTGCCTGACCAGTTTTTTCTTTTTTTAGGGATATGTTGCCAACCTAGCAGCAACGACCTATTTTTATTTTATATTTGGCTTATTTTACTATTTTCTTGCAGGCTTGTATGCTTTGATTTGCTTTGCCTTTTTTTAATTGTGCTTTTGTCTAGGGATCCAGCGGATCAATATGACTTTTTAAAACTTAAAATTTATAAAATTTTTCTATAAAATCCTAATAAAAGTTTTAAATAAATTAAAATATAGGATTGAAAGGTTTAGAACATTTTGAAACCTGCTTTTACTTTCTGCATGACCTTCGTGCGTGTTTTAAAATGGGTTGCATAACATGACCTTCACCCAAATCATATTAATAGGGCCCGCACATTAGGACTTGAATAGTTAATTACATCATATGCATGTCTTAAGGAGAAATCTTCATGCTTCTCCAACCCGACTGGTCAGCATAAAATTCTATTTTCATGGTTATCTAGTGTGCCTAGGGTGTTAGAGGCTTCCTCGACACAAATTAGGAGAAAGTCCTACTATTGGGAGTGTTTCTAGTTTTGTAGCTGAACATCACTTTCTCTTCTTTTTCATCAGCATCCTCACCACTTCAACGGGTATAAGTCCCACCTCTAGGAGCTAAAGTTGATGGTCATAAGATAGAGTACCGAGGTCCCCATAGACGATGTAATTCATGGATTGTTGAATGTGAATCTATGAACGTGTTAGATTGACTACCTTCACGACCAGGTAGACATAGGGTTCTATTATCTTGGGATAACAGGTCCATGGTACCCTGACTCGGCTACATCTACTTGTTTAGGGATTATTCTTCCCTTTTTTTGACGACCCTCTTTAAGCCCTGCCAAACCTTTGATGTTTTTTTGATGTCGTATCATAGTCCCTACTTGTGGATAGACCACCACCCATTTGAGATACGATGATTCACCCTTTGCTCTTATGACTCAGTAAGGCCTTGGAAGCATAGTGTGAACCCTATAGAAAGACCTTGTTATTTCAAAGGCCTCAATTGCCAATGAGCCACTACCCCCTTGGGATGTGAGAGACTCACTCTCTACCCTGTAGCTTAGCGAGATCTTTGAAAGCATCAAGATATTACTGTGCAGTAAACATCATTTTTGAAACCCTCTACTAGACATCACCTAAATATAATCAGGAGTCCTTTAATCGAGAGTATTTTTTAGCGCTTTCCAAGTTTAATTAGCCAAGGGTATACGTTCTCTTGGAAGTTGATATTGACCTCAAAACAAGCATATGCATTTTATTTTCTCATTTTGGACATACACTTTTTGGTTGTCACACAAAGTTTACTTTATGGAAGTTCTCTACACTCTTTCTCTCACTTATATTCATTATCCTATGTTCTTACCTTTCTGATTCCTATGTTCTCCAGATCATCCATATGGTGGAAGAGAGATTTACTCCGAAAAATGGAATTATACAATAATAGACAAATTGGTGACTCCTTCAAAAATAGAAGAGAGAAAAAGAACAAAAACATTAGTCATTTCCACCAACCAAACCATTTTTGTTGGATGACCATCTGCTGCTGAGCGGCCTCTTGCTTTTGGTTGACCACCTGCATTGTCTTAATATATTAATAAGAGCAAGAAACCTCTTGATCCCTGCCGAGAAACCAACTATTGAGAGATTGTGAGATGAACTCAAACAAATTAAAAGTCGCTTCACCATCTTTAACATCTGTAGCCTTGTCACCGACCTCATACTTCTACTCACATCGAACATTGTAACCAGATCTATAAGAGATTGTCGAGATGAATCAAACACAGAAGTCGATACCTTAGACCAGACCACTGTGCAAAAATTGGAGATTTTACACTCAATAAAATCACATAGTTCTAATAATCACGATCTATGGAGACCAAGCGGCTTTCGGCCGACCACATGCATCCAGCAGGCAACCTACCTCTCGCACAACTACTTCCGGCCAACTACCACTTCCGACAAGCAATCTACCTTCGGCCGACCACCAACCTCTAGTCGGGCATCTCCAAACATAGATTCACTGGCTGACAACAGTCTCAATACACTGCAACCAATCTGTCATTGACATACAACCCGATCGTCTTGCTGCCCGACCATTTGTCAGCCCATTTACTTTTGTTCTCAAAATTTCAAAACTACGGGCTTGACAGACACAATGGCAAGAACTAACGTTAATCCTGTCTTCATCCTCTTCTGTTTTATATCTTTCCGTGTTGTTTTTCCTGTAAAGCTCTGTCTTTTCCTGTGAAGAGGATGAAAAACCCAACCTAGCAAATTTTGCCTTCAGTAATCAGAGTCTGGATATTGACTCCAGAGTGAGGGATTTAGTTGGGAAACTTACATTGCATAAAAAGATTGGATTTTTGGGTAATAAGGCTGGTGTTGTGCAGAGGTTGGGATCCCAAGCTATGAATGGTGGTCGGAGGCACTTCGTAGTGTTTCTTATGTTTGTCCGGGGATCTCTTTCTCGAGCTTGGTACCTTGAGCCATGAGTTTTTCTCAAGTGATTTTGACTACCACGTCCTTGTTTACAGCCATTGGAAAGTGTTAGGTATGGCTCATATACCATAAATGGGACAGATGCTGGAGAGAAGCGGAGCTCACGAGCGGAGTGGAGCGGAAGGATCTGTTCAATGGGGGAGTTTCATTATGTGGGTTGGGGTGCGGAGGCAACTCCCCGCGGTTTGGTACAGAGGTAATTTAGGTAATTATGTATTGTACTATAGGGTTATATATATATGTCATGTTTGTAACCTATGTGAGTTTAATTTTGTATTTTGTATTTTTTTCTGAATATTGAAAGGAAGTTGCCGCTCTGCTCCCGAAGACGTAGGCATCTTTGTCGAACCTCGTTAAATCTGTGTGTTATTCTGGATTTGTGTCTATTCCTATTTTTCTTTGCTCTAGTTTCTCAACAAGTGGTATCAGAGCGAGGTTCTAGAGCCTGGAAGAAAAATCTAGGTGGCGTGAGAACAAAGAAGATTTTGGCCGAGAATTTCGACAGCTAGGGCGTTTAATTTGGTGTAGTTTGAAGGAAGACGAAGGTGGGTTTTCGTTCTTCCGTGATCAGCGGAACCACGAAAGGGGCTTTGGGTTTCGAACGGTTGAGCAGACAAATTTGACACTGTTTTCGCAAAGTAGTTCGGGGACCAGACGCAAAGGGTTTTCGCGCACTGATCTGAGAAAGATCGTGACACACACAGAAGGAATTCGACAGGCAAGAGGTTTCGCGAAGCTGCTCGACTGAGGAGTTCGCGCGACGGGCTTCGGGTTCGGAGTTCTTCTGCGATGCAGAGGGGAAGGAGCAGTTCACGACTTGTTGGAGATCGCAAAGAAGGTTCGCGGAAAGCGCGGAAAGGATTGCAGGCGATTTCGCGCAGAGGGAATTCCTTTCTGGAGCTTCGGTGCGCGAAAGGAAGATTCACGCGTAGGTCTGATTTATTTCCTTGCTAGGTGAAAGCGGAGAAGCAGAATTGGAAGGGTGGATGTTGAAAAGGAAATTTAGCGTAGAGATATTCCAGAGATTTTCTAGGACTCAAGAAAGGCAAAGAAAGTGAATCTGCTGCTTCACTCAGGAAAGGAAAGATTTCTTTCTGGAAGGAAATCGGAGGTGGAGCTTTTCTAGAAGGAAAGCGGAAACACAGCTTTTCTAAGAAGGGAAGCGGAGGTTTTCTGGAAAGCTGAGGCGGAGCTTTTCTTGAAAGTTTAAAGAAAATGATTTATGAAAAAGTTTAATTAAGGAATATTTAATTAAGGGAAAGTTTTTTTTTTCTGGGAAACTTAATTAAGAGATTATTTAATAGAATTTATGTCACAACCCACATTGGTGCATAAAAAACTCCATAATATATTTTCTCCTAAGGGGTTGGATATTCGCCAATGTGGAGATTTGTTATGTATATGTATTTCTCCTAAAGTGTTGTTTGTTAAGCATATGTATTTCTCCTAAGGGGCTGGATATTCGCCAAGGTGGAGAATTGTTAGACATATGTATTTCGCCTAAGAGACTGGATATTCGCCAAGGTGGAGATTTGTTAGGTATGACTCATATACCATAAATGGGACAGATGTTGGAGCGGAGCGGAGCCCACGAGCGAAGTGGAGCGGAGGGATCTGTACAATCGAGAGAGTTTCATTATGTGGGTTAGGGGTGCGGGGCAACACCCCGCAGTTTGGTACATTGGCAATTTAAGTAATTAAATATTGTTCTATAGAGTTTTATGTATGTCATGTTTATAACCCTATGTGAGTTGAATCTTGTATTTTGTTTTTTTCTCTAAATATTGAAATAAAGTTGCCGCTTTGCTCCCGATGACGTATGCATCTTAGCCGAACCTCGTTAAATCTGTGTACTTCTGGATTTGTGTCGATTCTATTTTTCTTTGCTTTAATTTCTCAACAGAAATGAATGATTAGGGATCCAGCTAGTCGGCACTCTCCTCCCCTCTGTCGCACGGAACTAGACACGGCGGACACTAGTCTCGCTTCATCATCCGGCCGACCTCACTGTCCGGCCGCCTGACTATCTTGGACTGTCAGACTGTCTCGAGATCCAGGCAGATCATTTTTTTAGCGCAGTAATATATAGGAAAATTCTGCACCAATTTTTAGATTCATTATCTGAAGCTTGTCCCTGTAGGCTTGAGGTTTAAAAGCAAGAGCATGACATTTTACTTAATTTTGCTGTTATGATTTGTCTGCGAGTTCCGAATATTGCAGCCAAAATGTCTTTTGAAGTTAGGTGATATCCTTCTTTCATAATCTGGTAGCTAATCTCTGTTCAGTGATGCTTCCTGCGACTGATGATCGAGTCCTAAAACTACTTCAGCACTAAGCTGGTATTGTAGTTAAAAATAAAAAATTAGATTAAATATAAACATATATATATATATATATATATATATATATATATATATATATATATATATATATATATATATATATATATATATATATATATGTGTATTTATCTTGAAGATGAATGGCATCTAAATGCAGTAAAATTCTTCTAATTTTGGTTGTTATAAATGTTCCAACCTAGTTTAGCATTTCACATATTTTACCAAATATTTCAATATGCATAAAAATGTACATAGAAAATTAATAAAAATAACATGCCCAAAAAAATTAATTTGGAATTATATTTATGTAAGTTAAATCGCGTTAAAAATAATTTTCACATTTATTATGATATATGAAAAATCTTAGTTGAATCTTTTGAACAGTTAACCTCAATTTCTTCTAATTTACTGCTAGGCCCAATTTTCAAAAACTGGTTAATACAAGGTAACTCCAAAATTGGGTTGTTCGTGCTTTTACAAATTAATTTCAATTGACCAATATATTATTGGTACATGTATACCTGAAATATCACCGAGCCAGGCCGAGTCAGAGGGATCGTCATTGTAGAGACACGCTAGCAGTCACGTAACTTTCGGGCTAGCCACCATGATCAACCATCTTCATTCAACCGGCCTGTCATCTGTGTCAACCACCATCAGCATGCAATCCATCATGGGTCAGCCAATAGGAGTCTAGCTGGCCAATAGGGCTGACCAAACACCAACTGGTCGGACAACATGACTGGCCAACCCGTACTGGTTGGCTGGGTTGGCCAACACTTATCAATTCGCCATCCTCGCCGGCCAACACCACCTGGGTTGGCCACTACCTGTCGGTTGACCACTCGATGCCTACAAGTCTAACGATGAGAAAGCTCCATGACAATGGATCCAAGCAAGAAAAAGATTGGAGTACCCCTTACGGCCCACTATAGAGCAAGGGCATAAATGAATCTCCCTCTTCTCCCACATTTCTCTCTACAAATAGAAGGATCTTAACATGTATTACGGGACTTGGGCTGTAGGTCGTTGCCCCTTAGGCTCTCTCTCTAACCCTCTATGTTGGGAGCACGTTCCCCTTCTTCACTCACTTATAACCTTAATTTGTGTGGAATAATAGGGGCCAAAGAGCACGCGAACACCCATATTTGCCCCATCGGCGGGGAAAATCTCTCTTTCTCTCCCTCACTTTCTCCTTCCACTGGGTTTCATGGTTTATTCTTCAGGCACGATCCAAATGATAGATTTGGATTTAATATGATATGGTGAGCATGGATCATCTCATCAACAAGAAGATGGGTATTTCGAGTCAAAGAAAGCCCAAAACAGAGAAACAAAAAGAAGAAGAAAAGAGGATAAGAGGAACAAAAAATAAGTGGCCAAATAAAAAGTAAAGTGAAAAGAGGACGCCGACAAAAGTGACAAGACAAAAACAAAAGAAAAATAAAAAAGAGAACCACAACAACAACAACAACAACAACAACAACAACAACAACAACAACAACAACAACAACAACAAAGCCTTAATCCCACTACGTGGGGTCGGCCACATGAATCCTTTTTCTCCATTGCGTCCTATTTAGTGTCATATTTTCATTTAGTTCTAATAAATTAAGATCATTTTTAATACAATAAGCCCAAGTCTTCCTAGGTCTACCTCTGCCTTTCTTAACACAAGTCAAATCTAAAACATCTACTCTCCTAATCGGATCATCTAATGGTC
>NEWO01000002.1:99947-153118 GCA_003013225.1 Phalaenopsis aphrodite
CCCTCCACTTTTCGCATCCGGGCTTGGGACCGGCAACGGCAGTGTTAAAAATAAAACTTTGTCCAAAAAAAAAAAAAAAGACAAGAAGGAGAATGAAGAAACTCTCTCACACTCCAAGAAAAGGAAGATATTTACTTTTCTGTTTAAAGAAGACAAAATATATATCCTTCCAACTAAACCTGCCCTTTGGGGTGGGCAAATAAACTCTCCATTGAATTCTCTCTTCCAACAAGAAAAAACAAAATATTACCTCATTAAGGTTTCTCTTCCGGGATGATCAACTAAAATCTCTCCTCAAACTCAACCTTAAGAAACCCACAAAAGGTGATTCCCTATCAAAAGTGACAATATCTGCAAAAAGTATGGCACAAATTACCCCACTAGGGAGTCTCAACAATTACCGCTGTGAAGGCACCAACAAAACCCGACAGAACCCACCAGAGGCATTGTTCCGACAAGAGAAAAAGAGATGTGAAGAAAGCGAGACTTGATTTGAGAAAATTATTTTAATTGATTACGCTCTCTAAAATTTGACTCACTCACCAAAGGCTGGCAAAAGGATTGTTCAAAAACTAAGTGAAGCTAGAGGCTAAGAAAAGAATACTTTATGTGCTTATGAGTTTTTTATTCTTATTGCATTTTGTCTCCATGAAGTGAAAAACTCAAAAGCTTTATGTATAACCTAAAAATATCACCTCGTCGAGCTGGTCGTTGTCGAAGATGCACCAGCAGGCACATACTTTTTGGGTCAGCCACTCTGGCCAGCCAACTTCATCTAACCGGCCGACCACCTATGTCGTCCACCATCAGCTGATTGGCATCATGTGTTGGCTAAAAGGAGTCTAGCCGGTCGGTCACTTGGGCCTACCATAAACCAATTTGTCGGCTAAACACCAACTTGTCAACCACCTTGGTCGACCAACCCCTACCGGTCGACCATCTGGTCCTGCCAGCACCCACAGGTCGGTAAACCCCCAACCGAACGACAAGTTGGGTAAGCCAACACAAACCAACATGTTAATTGGGCCGACCAACAGGACTAGCTACCCCGACGTCGGCAAGTCGAGAGATAATAAAGCTTCGGAACAGCACATCCAAGCAAGAGAAGGGTCGAAGTACCCCTTACAGCCCATGATAAAGCAATGACATAAATGTAATCCTCCTCTTCTTCCTCATTTCCTTTATAAATAGAAGGTTCTTACCATGTATTAAGGGCTCTAGGCTCTAGGCCCTTGGCCCCTATGCTCTTTCTCTTAACCACTATGTACGGAGCACGCTCACATCTTCCCTCACTTTTAAACTTACTTTATATGAAATTATTCCAAAGAGCCCGAGAACACCACTCTTTATCCCTCGGTTGGGCAAGTCTCTCTCTCCCTTTCTACTTCCTCTAAGTTTCACGTTTTATTCTTTGGCCACGATCCAAATGACAGATCTGCATTCAACAATACATATGAATTATTCAAACTTTATCTGTCGCTTTATTTTTTAAAAAATATAAAAACCATAACTTCTTAGCTTTAAAAATATAATGAATACTTCTTATTTATTATATTTATTTAAAAAATATAAAAACCACTTATTTATTTTTTAAGAATAGTCTAGAATATGCGACGTAATCAATTATGTGAAAGGCACATTAAATGATTCATATAATGTGTAAGTCTAGATGATAGCTACTTAATGGGAGAGAACAAATAGCGTGTTCTAATTTGAGAGAACTATTATGTTTGAGTTATTATGACTAAGATGCACGAAAATGCCTTGATTTAGCTAACCTAGTGACTTGAGGAGTTGTAACTTTTAGCAAGCTTAAGACCTTTGGCAACGTTAATGTTGATGAGTTTTAAAATGATAGCGACTTATTAAATCTTGTGGAGGTTATGGGAATGACTCTAACAAGCTAACCTAATGAATAAAGATATGGAAATAACAAAATAAAGAATGTGAATATTCTAACAATCAATCATATGTGATCTTTCTCAAGATATTAAACCAAGAAGAAATATTGAGGATTGAAATCATTCGACTTTTATCTTGGAGATAACAATTTAATTAATTTCTAATGCTTTGGAATATATATTTTTTTTATATTTTAATGAAAGATTAATCGAAGGAATCCATTATTAATGTTGTCTAGGAACTAATCAAAATACCTAAAAATTAAAATATTAATGGCGCTAAATGAGGTCTTTAGAAAAAGATTGCATGGTCTATGTTGTATTATTAGAGGGTCTGTTTGAAGTAGTTGTGACTGTTTAAAGAAGCAACGACGAAGCTACTGCAAAAAAAAACAGTTTTTTAAAAAGTTGTATTGCTATTATAAATTTAATTTATTTTTAAAAAGTCAGACCACACATTTCTAATAGAAATCACACTTTAACAACTTGGGTTGGAAAAAAAAAGTTTTCTATTATGAAAATTTATAAAAATAACAACAAAGCAGATCATCAAACAGAATTGTGATGAAAGTTTGAAAAGCAAACAAACAGAAAGCTCTCCCAAACAAATCATAGATTAATTACATAAGGGTACATTTAAGAAGAATATGAAATTTTTATGCCTCTTTGTTAATGAATTCGATAATATTTTGCATCTCAATAATTTATTTTAGTTTATTCTTCAATACATTGACCCAATCAAGTTTATCCTTTGGTATCGAAGATATAAACCTCATTAGCCTAACTTGCCAGAATAAATGGGTCATACTTTGCATATTTTATGTTCATCTTAACTTCAATAACATCATACAAGCTGAGTGTTGGTGTTCCTCAATTATGAAAATGATGAAATCACTCATAGTTGAACATGTAGACGTTGCGTTCAATATAACCCATATATTGCAGCCGAACTACTTCATTTATTATACTGTAATAGTTGATATTATTATCTTTGTGTGTGTGTTTTATCTAACACAAACACCACAATTATAATTCAATTTTTCTTCACACCAGAAAGTCCTGTGAAATCGGTAACCGTTCACATCACATATTTTTCATGTTTTGACACTACAATTAATTCCTCAAGCAAGATCTAATAAGCTATGATATGTGATCTTATTACTTGTATTATGAACCTAGAAGAAGCTCTAAAGCATAATTAGTTTTACTTTTAATGTCACAACTACACAACATACTAGTGAATTGAAAAGTTACTTCAACATATGTATAAATTAAACCATTTTGAAAATTCTTCTACCATATTCTTTCTTACAAGGGAGTCGTCCTCTATGTTAAAGCTCTCAGTAAATTACCTACGCACTTCATTGTTATTTGTATGTTTGAGTCAATTTGTATAGCATTTTGGATAATGACTGAGAATTTTTTTGATTAAATTTAATCTTACTGTAGAAATGGTTGCACTTCATCGCAATTCAGCAGAGCATACAATATCGTTGCTCGGAGCTCTTTATCAATGAAGTAGCATGTACCATTCCTACCTAATAATTCACCTGATGTCTAGAATACAGATAATTTTTGCACTAAAAATAGAAATAAAAACTAAAAAAAGAATTTGAGCAACATTAATAGAAATTTCTCACCCATAACATTCTGTGGAATATATTATTGTTCTTACCCTTCTAACCTTCACTAGAAATAGTTTTCGTACAATAACATGGTAAAACTGGCCCTCTAGCAAGGACCAACTGCCTCCAAAAAGTAAGGCTTGTCATTGTAATAGTGGAAAAAAAATACATAAATCATTCCTTTGAAAATGATATGTCAAATAAGCATAAAAATAATAATTATAGGAATAAAATATTTAGGTTTTCTTCAAAAAAATACTAGCATCACCAATAACTTTAATAGTGTCATAATTTTTTAAGAATTGATGTCGATCAGTTTGTCTCGCAAAGACAATCAATTTGATTGTAAGTTTGTTGAAATCAGAATTCATGATATTTTTTTGTTTGAGTTTGAATATTTATTGCTCAAAAAAATTTTTGATATTCAAGCATCACCGTGAGATTTTTGCCAAATGACAAAATTTGTTGATGACGTATCAGATTTTTTTTTTCAAATTATTTTTTATTTTATTTCACCCAAATGAAATAAAGTTTTAGTTTATTTAATAAAATGATGATCTATCTTCTATCTTAGTTTGCTTGTGATAATATAAGCTATGATTTTAAATTATACTTTTTTGTTAGTTTACATACTTTATTTCATGTGTGTCATATTGAATTGACATTAACTATTATTTAATGTGAATCTTCATTAAACATGAGCTTTTCCTAAATGTAGATTCCAATCAATAGTGAGTGAATCAAAGATATCACATTCTCTGAGCTTCCCATGTTGCACTGTGCAAAGATTTCATGGATATGATTTGATGTATAATCCCTTAGAAATAACAACTCAAAAAGAGGTGTGATGACAACTTCTTGTAATTTGTTTATCAAGTATGTTGAATCAATTGCATTTTTCTTATGCCTTCTTTGAGTTCTCAAAATTTTGTATTCCATCATGAATAGTCCAAAGAGCCTTATAAAGATTTACTTTATGAATTTTCTAGAGCATGAGCTTGATTTAGTTGTTAACCTCACAATGATAGCTCTAGAGAGTAAAGAATAATGAGTCCCCATATTTAGTAGAGGATGGATTGTGATCTACATTGATAGACTCCATCTTAAGTTAGGACTTCCTATCCTCTCTAAAATTTCCAACATATTCACTTACCATGGTTTGAATCCCACTTAAATGATGCTAAATTCTATTTCAAGTATCCATTATATCCTAATTTTCTATTAGAAGTGTAGAGCCAAATGTATTGCAAGCTCTTTTGCCCCAAGCTTACCATAAAATGACTTCAAAGAAGGCTCATTTACCATCTTTTAAACTCATCATTTTTTAATTTTAAAAAAGAAGTTTTATAAGTTAATATTTTTCTATGGGTTAATTAATTTTAATATTTTAATAATATTATATCATAATTTTAAATTGTTTAAACATTTAAATAGCAATAAAAATTTTATAAAATTTATAAAAATAATTATCAAATAAAATATGTTTTTTTAAAATTCTTGCCGCGGTTCCATGGCGGCCATTCCCTTACTGTCAGAATCGGAACTGTAATTTAGGTCATCGTCCTCACCCCTACCAAACTCCCAAAAACAAGAGCGGGAATCAGAATTAGGTAAAAAGCACAAATCTCCAACAGGTAAACCATTCCTTTCTCCATCACTCTTTCCTTCCCATTCTCTTCTTCTTCAATGTTTCCCTTCCCCACCACCTCCAACCATAAAACCCTAAACCTATCCCCTCCCAGATCTCCAACCAAGCACCTCAAACAGCAATGGCCGACAAACAATACCAACCTGCAAAACCTAATCCCCAGCCAGCGTTTCCTTCCTCGAAGAACCAGCCCTTTAATCGCCCCATTTACCAATATCGTCCCCAACCGCAGTCATCGAAGAGCCCATGCTTCCGTGGCTGCTGCATCTCCGCCATTCTCGCGCTCCTCTCCCTCATCGTACTCGCCGCCATCGCCGGCGGTATCTTCTACGCCATCTACCGTCCCCACAGACCAACCTTCTCGATTTCCTCCCTCCGCCTCTCTTCCCTCAACACCACCTCATCCAACCACTTCACCTCCCGGCTCGACCTCTCTGTCACGGCGCGAAACCCTAATCCCCGAATTGATTACAATTACGACCAGATCTCAATCTCCATCTCATCCAACGGCGTCGGAATCGGTGAGGGATCGTTTCCTGGCTTCGTGCATAGTGCGAAGAACACGACGGTGTTGAGCTCATCGGCGTCGACGAGATCGGATCTGAAAAAAGGCACAGTTCCGTTGGAGTTCTACATGGAAACGAAGGTAAGGATGAAGGTCGGTAGGCTTAAGACGAGTAAGTTTCGGATGAAGGTGTACTGCGACGGGATTGAGATTGCTGCTCCGAAGGGGAAGAAGGCCGGCACTGCTTCGAATCTCGATTCGAGCTGCAAGGTTAAGCTCCGGATGAAGGTCTGGAAATGGATGATCTAGATCTATTTTCATTGAATCTTTCATTCACATGAGTGGTAAAAAAAAATGATGATTCCTAGAGTGGATTGGTTTTGTTTCTCTTTTGATTTTTTGTGATATATTTTGAATTATGTTTGTTTTCAGTTTGAGATGTTGGATGTTTTTTTTTTTTAAATTAATGAATGAAAATCTGTATTTTAATGCTGTATTTGTGAAAACTTGGGTGATACATAAAATCAAGGTTGGAAGTGAATCAATGATAGTAATAAATATTTAAATTATTTTCATATAATTTAAATAAAAAAATAATGATATATTAATACAATTTTTATCAATTCAATGTATAATACTTGAATTTAAGGCACTACTTTTGAATATTTTAAATAATATTCTAAATAAAAAATTTAAGATATGATATTTTTTAATTTGAATATCTTATTTTTGGTCATCCGATCAAAATCAAAAGGCTAAAACTGAATAATATTTGAAGTGAACTATTATTTAAAAATCGAATTGATTCATCGATTTTTCGGTTCAACATCGGTTCTGACCTGTTCAATCGCGATTTTATGTAGAAATTGTTTTGAGCTTGGACCGAACGGATTGAGGGTTTGTTTGGGGCAGCTGTTGATTATTTATAATCTACTGATAAGCAGATTATTTTGATGATCTGCAGATTATCAGAATAAGTTGGTTTGTTGTTTATGACAGATTATTCAGAATAGCTTATTGATAGTTATGGTTGTATAAATGACATTCTTGCCCGTTTGTTAAAACTGTTTCGTGCAGCTTATTCAAAATAGCTTATTGGCATTACATAAGCAGAAAGTGCATAAGCATAAAATCATCACAGATCAGTTCAAACAAATGACATACAGTTCTCACACTCTCATGGGCACCAGAAAAAATAAAAACAGGATAAAGACAAGTACAACTACAATGAAAAATAATTAAATATTTAATTTCAAACTCTAACTACGTTTGTCTTCAGCTGCACTATCAACATGGGAAAACACTGGATTTCCATCATTCCTAGCAGTGTAACATGTGGGACTGTCAGCCCATCGGAAGAAAGTGCAACGAGCTGAAACACCCTTGCGATATCCGTAGAATTGTCTCTCATAATTATGAGGCTGACCTGATGTGAGTAATGAAGTCGGTAATCCACAGTAGTAAAAAATATCTTTGTTTGCCACCGAAATCCTAGACGTCATGTTGCCATAACTGCAAAAAAAACTTATGTCAGATCTTATCCCAAAAAAGAAAAAAAAATACAAATCATAATAAATTTGTAATGTACGAAGAAAAGAAAGAATTGCATTAGCTGTCTTAGATAGCATCTGCATAGACTCCCTCAGAGCAGCCATCTCAGCCACACCTTCCGCGTCATGAACATCAAATTCATTAAAGTCATTCTCTTCCTTAGGAACTGAAGGCCCGATCATAATTTTTTATGGTTCTTCATAGACATTCAGCTCATCGTTATCAGTCATGCTAAAGTTCCTATCAGAACATGAAGAATGTCGTCGGATGATGTTATAAAGTGTCATTGTTGACATCACAATATGCATCTACTTCTAAAATGAATATGACGACATATCACGTATGATGACATATTTCTTCTTTCAAACCCCAAACGTTCTTTCAATTAACCCACGTAAAGAAGAGAGGCGTTTGCTAAACATTTCTTTCCTACCACGAATAGTGTCACTTACTCACTCAAAATCGGGAATATGGTACCTAGTGTCAGGATATGGCTTCAAATAGCCCCTCTGCATATGTTATTAAGCATCAACCAAATAGTATTTTCCTGTTATGGAAGCATTGTTATTTCCAATTAATACATATACCTAATGATTTAAGAAATCAAAACATACCTGAAAGTAGATGAGGAAAACTCTGCGATCTATTCCTAGTAGCATAAGATAAAATTTAACTGTCATGTGCACTCCCTTCCCAAACTGCCATAACATATGTAAAACGCATGTTGAAGTCAAATACCGCCATGACATTTTGAGTTGTTGAATCACTTCGACCAATGTAAGCCACATTGTCCTGGCTCGGTATTCAGGCATCAATGTGAGTACGGTCAATTGCACATATGCAGTTCTGTTTTACAGGGTTAGAAAAAATATATATTTTGATATGTACATAAAAAAAATAGTTACCTTGAAGTACGACATGTAACGGGGATTAGTTACGATTTCTCCTAGAGTATTAACAAATGTTGGATCCTCCGACCTGATGATTTTAGCGGCTAAGCTAACAAGTATCTATATGCCTTTGAAGAAATAACAACTTATTGTCTTCGATGAATACTGAAATCTCTCCATAGCACCCATAATCGATTCGTTTTGTGACATAATATTCAGTGTTATAGCCAATACTTCCCTTATCGTCATTCTCGAAGAACCATGGAGTCTGTGATTCAGGGATAACTCGTGCAGAAGATCCATAAATATCGATAGTCATTCGAAATATGTTATTGAACCTAATTGGATGTCCAGAAAACATCTCACCTACTCATTTATCCCCAACAAAGCTGGAGGTCATTCGGGGTATACGAACACTGCTTGACCGGTAATACTCCAACAATAATATGACAATAGCTGCAGCTCATGTCTTTCTCTTACTACGTTCATGTTGTGGATCCATCATAAAGGAACAAAGATCTTGGTTAGTTCATCAATTAATAATCAATAAATCGAGCGAAAAATAAATAATGACAACACCCAGCAAGTTAGACTAAAAATATTTAGAGCTCCACTAATATGCATTCAGGAATCAAGTAAAAGTATATTTAACAAAAAAAAAACATAACTCCAAATAACAGCTGAGTACATAACTTTGAAGAGTACATAATATGTGCCTATGTGTTGGATCCTCATGTTTTTTCATACATATTGCAAGAAAGCGCTTATCCGCTACTACTCCGGAGATGGTAGAGAAAGTTCTAAGACAATCGAAGATAGTGCTGTCAGAAATTGGAACAGGTGGTGGAGCTCCAAAAGCATCTATGAGTTTGTCAAATAAAGTTTTCACAAAATATCATTTTCTTTTTTTCTTCTTCCTAGCATGGGCCTCTTCATCTGTGAGCTTGACTCCCCCATCTCCCTCTGGTTAACACTGTGTATTTCTTCTTCAACTGCCACCGCCTCTGGTGGAAAATCATATGGAATTCCTGCAAACCATGTATCACTAGGGCTGAATGCATGCTTTCCCGTTGTCACCACCCCCTTGAACATTATGTCAAGTTTATGTTCACGATCCAACACAATTTCGCTCTGCTTGTACTTTTTCGCTGTCGGCATTGCCTATAACATTACAATAAGGAGTGGGTTTAGGAAGATAATTGTTTAAATTGAAAATATGTGTAATTAATAAAAAAATAATGACAAATTTACCTCTAGTTTCTCGGCTTACCATTCATATTGAGCATTGATTGCCCGTTTGATGGGATCTCAGCCCAACCCCGTGGATCCACGTTTTAGATCCTTCCAAATTTCCACTCCTTCAATTGATCTCATTTATTTTTAAACTTCAGTCTGTCATAATCTTTTCCAGTCAGTTCTTTAAACCTTTTAGCTATATTCTGCCAACATTCCTTGTTGAAATAAGTGGTTGGTCTATTCCCGATCTCAATCGCAGTGGTGCAGATGTTGCAGAAAATATTTGTAACTTTCTTATCCCACATTGCTGAGGGACCACCTTCATTTGTCTTAGCCATGGTAGAACTATGAAGAATTGCATATTGCATAAAGAAATTGATATTGTAACTCAACATGAATAAGAAAATTGTATTAAAAAATAAATGCACAAGCACACACCTACCAATTTGCTAAAAAAAAAGAAAGAAAAACATATAATAACACAAAGGAATTATGTGGTTCGGTCAAAGACCTATATCCACAGTAAGTCATCGAACATGTTTTATTATGCAATTGTGTAAGGTTACATAGCTATGAATCTCAAGGAAGAACACTACAACATGCAATTCTTCCTCCCTTTTCTCACATTGGTACTAATAAAAGTAGTAGAACTACAAATTAAATTAGCTATTAGAGGCTTCATCCTCTTGCTACACCAAAACGAAATGTTCCAATGTCTTGTCTTTCATATAATAGCTGATGCATTCTTCTGATCCACATATTAACAGCTAGTAAAGTGGAAAGTCATATCTGTGTCATATGAAAACCTTTCATATAATGCATAAGCAACAGAAACAAGATGAATTTATAAACAACCATTTTATATCCACATTTTGACAGCTATAAAAGTGGGAAGCCTTTCATATAAACCCAGAATCGATATATGTTATTATACCCCTTGTATAGAAAGAACACAAATAGATCTAATGTATCGAATGTCAAAACCATTTTGTAGCAACCAAATTCTTATGTACCGAAATATCTAATGCCTAAACTTTCATCTTTGCATACAAAGCACACAAATTTATAATATGGTGTAAAGAACTGTAATTGCACCATCGTAATTGCACCAATGGTAAGAACTCATCTTTCCATGTATAGGATTATTCTAACACAATGGTAATTGCACCAATTCTGTAACATATATAATGGCTAAACTTTCATATTAGCATAAAAACATATAAGTCATACTTTCGATATATCTAATGGCAACATACAAGCACTCAAATTTTAAAAGTGATATATGTTATTCCATGTATAGGATTATTCCTAAAAAATGGTAATTGCACCAATTTTGTAGAAACTGCAACGAGAAATATTCCCGTATGCTTGCCACAATCATTTTGCAAAAATCGCATTTCAGATATAGCAAAATCAGAGAATGGTCGAAAACACAACTGAACAAAAACTGTATCCACATTTTAGATATAGCAAAATTAGAGAAGGGTCAAAAGCAAAACTGAAGAAAAACTGCATCCAAATTTCAGAGCTAGAAAAATCTAGCAAAATCAGAGAAGGGTCGAAAGCACAAGTGAAACAAAAACTGCATCCAAATTTCAGATCGAGCAAAATCAGAGAAGAGTCGAAAGCATCCAAACAAAACATGGCTCCAAATTTCAGATCTAGCAAAATCACCCATCCAAAATTCCATAAAAGCTGTTATAACCTCCGAAACCAGCAATGATGCATCCAAACGAAGATGCAATGAGGCACAAGTGAAGGGTCAAACCAGATCTGACAAATCATAGAAGGTCGAAAGCAATGGTGCATACCAGGCGAGAAACTGGTTCTTTGTTTGTCGGGTGAGGGGGAGGAGAGAGTGGAATTTTTGTCTCAACGGCCGCGAGGAATAGGGTGAAGGTGAGGGCGACGGGGACCGAAGAGGGGCACAGAAGGTCACCCTAACGCGCGAACTAAACGCAGGACGCGGAGGGAGGGGGCTTCTCCGATTTCACAATATTCCTCTAATACCGCTTATCAACGGTACGATAATGCTCGTGCGAACATGTTTTCCAAATTTCATTGCGGCGTTTTCAAACCGCCACCGCGCCCAATAAGCTGCCCCAAACGGGCCCTGAATGACCAGTTCAATGTTGAATCGGTCGAATTGGTTGGTTCGACCTTATTAGCTTTTAAAACTATGCATAAATATGTCGGCACGAATCTCAAGAAAATTCAACTAGAATAAGTCAATGATCGCCTAGAGAAGAAAGAACAAATGACACTTCACCAGAAGACTAAAGATTTAATTGATGAAGTGCAACTACTTTAAGTCAGACCAGAAGACTAATGATTTTTCATTTTGAGGTTCTCTTATTTTTTTCTATTTTAATTTCATTATCATTTCTTGAAATTATTTAGGCGTCCCATCAACTTCCCCAATGTATTTCATGGTATACAAATATGAATTTGCTAATATTCACTCTTTAAGAAAATTATTATATTAAAAATTAAATGTAATTTAAGTTTTAAACATTAAAATTCTTGGAATAGTAAAAAACTAAAATAATAGTAAATACAAAATAATTATTAAAAATATAGCTGAAGAACACTATAAATAAGTATAAAATAATAGGCGGCATTACATACCTGCTAGTGCTGGAGCTCGATTTTTCTCGATCCCGCTTTCGATCTCCCGCTCCTGCGCCCGATCGCGAAATGTTGCGACCGCGACCCTATGGTTTTGCGAAAACCACCACTCCCTCCTCCATTTCGCGAAATGTAGCCAACCCCGCATCCTCTCTCGCGATAAAAGGTATCGCACGGCTCTCCTTTCAATTTAAGAGAAGTCACGGTGTTCTTCTTTTATTTTCTCAGAATAGAGGAAGGTTTCCTCGGGATAGAAGAAGGAAAGTGCGTGAAGTAGTTCCTTGCGACAGAAGAAAGAATAAAGAAGAAAGAAGAAGAAGATTGTTCTCCCTTGGCTTCTTCTTGGTGACTTGTGACAGAAGAGAAATTGGGTTTATTTCTCTTGTAAGTTTATTTTCTTTAGTGTATCTCAGTGTAGAGTTTCTTCGATGTATCTCGGTGTAGAAGGAGAAGAAAAGAGAGAACAACGAACTGAGAGGGAGAGATTTCTCTTGTAAGTCGAGGTGATCGACTAGTGTAAATTCCTCAAGTAGTAAAATCCCCTGCAACTCTGTGGACGTAGGCAACTTTCCAAACCACGTAAATTTGTATGTTATGCTGTGGTGTTACTGTTTTCTAGTTTGAATTTTTCTCGTACTATTTTTGTTTCGTCGATCGTTCTCCTGTTTGATTTATAGATATAACACATCAACTGGTATATCTAGATCTCGCAACAACAACAATATCTACCGTAAAATTCTTATGTATTTATATATCTAACACTTATATTTTCATGTTTATATGCATCCTAAAATCTTTAACATCACATCAAAAATATTATCGTCACTAACTTTTTAAAATTGAAATACACACATCCATTCATAATTTTATGGCTCCCATGTGTTATAAATATAAATATCAAACTTTGAGTTTAACATATCTAAATAGGTATGCCTCGTGTGATGTAAATTTCCCAAAATAACATAATAAAAAGAAAGAAATGATATGTAGGATGCACTCACTTTTTTGGCTTATTTATGGTGACAGTATTTCAATTGCTTGCCCAATCAACAAACATCAAAATCATAAGTGTGCTTTCAAATACTAGAACAAATAAAATTAGAAATATTATTTTTGGAGTAGTTTTAAAATAATGTAGAGTTATATATAGATGAATAGATAACATCAATTTATATGTCAGAATGTATAGTAAAACTTGGCTTTCAATGACTTATAATATGCCTAATGCATATTTTATAGAAGAAATTAAGCCAAAAAGTTCATTTTAGACAAAACAGTCCTATAGAAAAAATTAAGCCAGATAACTTCTGCATTCTTGAAATATGTTTTTTGAAGTCAATACCATTTGAAGCTTTTTCAAATTGGTTCAAACATGAGCCGACATGGTTCAAACCTTGGACCGCATGATGAGAATTTGTCATACATCCCTTGTTGTAGGAAGACATCAATTGGATTGATGGTGTGTGGAGGAGAAGAGGTCATAAGAGTTTTTCATTCATCTCTCGTTATAAGAAGATATCAATTGGACTGACGTTTTGTGAAGGAGAACAGTTCATAAGGAAAGTTGGTGCAAGAAGGGATTGACGGGACCATTGACATGTAAAGCAGAAGACTTCACAAGGGTAGGATTTTTTGTGAACGATATCAATGAGATTACTGGCATGCAAAGTCAAGATGGAGACTATGACGAAGCTTGTTGAAAGAAGGCATCAATGGGGTTACACATAAACTCACATTGGAGCTCACTACAAGATACATCAACAAAAAGATTTCAAAAGCCACGATAGAGGATGTTAAAGGAAGTCATAAACTAGACTGACGACGTGAGAATAAGAAGAACAAAGTTGGTTGTGTGCAAGCCTTAATGTGATCTATGATGTGGTCGAGACCAATATTTGTGGGATCATCTGCTTGTGAGAATAATGAAATTTGGACTAAGTTATAAACACTTCAAAGTTTGACTAGCTCAAACCAATTTTGAAAAAATTATAAGTTCAATGAACAACTTTTAAAAATAAAGTTTATCCCCAATTAACAAAATTTCATTCAAAATGAATTTTCAACTACATAGGGGTGAGTGTGCTCATTGTGCATTGTACAAAGATCTGGCTTCTATAGGTAGATAGGAAGGACACTAGAGTTCTTATATGAAAATTTTAAAGGGAAAAAAATGACTAATCATGACCAAATTAAAATGATTCCACCAATATATTCCATAAGATACAAATGATACTATTTCTCGTAATCATTGAACATGTTGGTGCATTGTAGTAGAAGATATATTCATGACGGAAGCTGTTGAAGTATTGGGGCAATATGTTGCTCCATAAAAAGACTAAAAAAAGTAGTATATTTTTTGTGTGAATGATAGCAAACAATGAAGTTAGTGGGCATCAATACTGTTGCTGATAATTTGTATTTGTATTAAAAATGATAGCTTGCCTCAACAATATGCATCAACTTTATATTTAACTGCATGAATCAATAATGGGCTTCAATCTTATATGTGATGATAGGTTGTAAATTTGACGAGCATTAGTGGTTAGAATATTGTAGTTAGGAAATGGAGGTCAAAATACAGTAATATGGTGATGGTGGCTGGGAAATTGTAATTGGAGGATAGTGATCGATTATTATAGTCAAGTGATAGCAATTGAGTGATCATAGATTGGTGACAAATAACTGGCAATTATAACAGACGATAATGGTGAGGCAACTATAAAGGGGGTAATGGTTGTCGATCCACCATAAATGAATAATAAATGTGTATGTTTTTTTTGTTCTTTTTTATGAACTCAGAATAGCCAGCTTGTCTATATATATGCCGTCATTGTATAAGCCCGTTTTCCAAATAAATCTCCGTCTCGGATCATATAGAATGATCCAAAGAGAAGAGGAAATTAAAAGGACATGATATACAATGAAAAATAGACAAATAAATTTTAAAAAGAAGTATGAAAGGCTTATGTATAATGTAATCCTCATGTCATAGGTCGAGAGTATACGCCTTAATAAGATCGGATTGAAATACCTCAAAACATATTATCCACAAAGAATATCACTGTATAAGCCACCCATAGCAATAGAACCAAAAAGAATATTTTTGTTCTGAGGTCAAGAGCACTCCCAAAGTAATGTATCCCTTTGATTAATTGCATCTTGGGAGATATTCAAAAATACTCTTGATAAAAGGGGTATTGCTTACATTTTCATGAGCGGTAAATAGGTCACCAAAAGGATGGTTATTCCACTCGAATATTTCAGTACTCTTAAAGCTCTCGCTAAGCCAAATGATAGAAAGTGAATCTCTCACTTCTCAAATGAGTAGTGGCTCATCGAAATACGGGCATACGAAATAATCACGTCGACTCATAGAGTCTACACTATGCTTTCAGGGCCTAACTGCGGCATAAGGGTAGAGTATGATTCAACGTATTCTAAATAGGTGGTGGCTTATCCACAATCAGGCCTACGAGACGACATCAACGATGTCACAAAAGGTTGAATGGGCTCAAAGGGGCTCAACAAAGTCGGGATAGAGTAATCCTAATCGGGTAAAGATAGTCGGATCAGGGAATCATGTATCCGTCATCCCAAACTATTAGGACCCTAAGTCTACCTGGTCGTGAAAGTAGTTGACATAGCACAACCAAAGATTGCTTGTCAGCAATTCGTGGATTGCTTGTCAGCAATTCGTGAATTGCTTCATACTAAGAGAAATTGATAGCCCTAAGGTCAAAAAAAACTCTAAGTTCTATGACCTATAAAGATAGAGCTCTTACAGGTAGAACCTATGCTCACCAAATATATGGCTAAGATGCCACCGAAAGGAGGAGAAAAGAGAGGTCCATCTACAAAGTTGAAAACACTCTCAACAAATGACTTACTCTTTTAATCGCACTAGACAACCAACTAAGTATAATTTCATGTTGAGCCAGTCAGGTTGAAGATGCTCGGGGGCTTCTCCTCGGGGCTTGCAAATATAATGCAGTTATCTATCACAATCCTAAGACTTGGGTCAAGATCATGACATGTAAACCATTTTAAACCTGCTCGAAGGCCATGCAGAAAGTAAAGTGCGTGTTTTAAAAATCTTGAAGTACTTAATCCTAAAATTTTGATTAATTATAATCTCTTATTAGAATTTTGTAGAAAAGTAATAATATTATGGTACTTAAAGAGCCTAAATTACAATGCAGGATTCCAAGACAAACCACAAGATAAAAAAAGACGAAGCCAAACTCACTGTTGAAAGTAAAACATGCCAAAAAAATAAATAATAAGAAGGTCGGTGTCTCTAGGTCAGCAACATATCCCAGAAAAAAAAAAAGTGGCTAGGCTCTGCATATACATGTCTGGTCCTAGATGATCTACATGAAAGAAAACGTGAAATTAAGATATGGGTCACGAGTACCCACACTTTTCGATAGATCCAGTGTCTGTCAACCGACTAAAGGCTTTCAATTGACTGAACGACAAGATTACATATGCTCCTCTTCAAGCAGTTATAAATAGGAAATATTGATAATATCAATTATAAATATAAAAGGTTTCGGAATCTGTTACAAGTATGAAAATGTGTCATACTAAGTTATAACGTTCCTATTAAAATGAGGACTGACATGTAATTTTACACTAGATACCCCCGAAATCTATAAATATGGGGTCATTTCTACAATCAAGAACTATTGAATTCACACAATCAAAATTATTGCATTTGTGTTGACTCTTTTCCTCCCTCTCTCTCTCTCTCTCTCTCTCTCTCTCTCTCTCTTTCTCTCTCTCTTCATTTCACTCGTCCGTCCTACCTCTGTTGTGATCCACATAACATATTTGTATCCAACAACAATATAAAAATTTAATATATATAAATTTTATACTTATATTAATTATTAATTATTTAATTAATTTGAGTCAAATCAAACCAAACACAAATTAAAAAAAATATTTATTCATATTCGGTTTACCTATAGTCCAGCCTAAAAAAATTTTCTGAGCGCAAAATGTTTGCTAAACACGAAACTACTCCCAATCAACAAACTTTTCTGATAGCCCTCCCTCACCCTGCCCTCATAAAAAATTTTTAAATTCAAATGAATTTATAATCAATGCCAACAGTACTCGTAGCATATTAATCCAAATATACTGTCAAGAATTCTAGCACATAACCTTAAAAAATAAATGTGAAAGCCAACACCAACCCACTTATTGGATCAGCTCCACTAATATTCCCTTTGTTACAAATGAACATAAAGATATAATTTATCTCAAGTTTAAAAATAATCGAATTTAGTCACAGTAATAAAAAACTCACCTTGTCACCGTAATGAAATCTCCCATTTTCAGTTCTAGCCCCTCCCTTTCCATCTCTTTCCCTCCCTTCTTCCCCACTTCGCCAATGAACCCAACCATCCACCCCCACGAACCCAACCACCCAACCTCCACCCCCTCCCACCGCACCACCAGCCACGCGTCCCTTCCTCCCCTTCCCCACCACCCACCCCGAATCCCACCCGCCTCCTCCCCACCAACCTGCGCAGCGTGCAAATACCAGCGCCGCAAATGCAGTCCAAACTGCATCCTGGCCCCTTTCTTCCCCGCCGACAAGCCCCAAATCTTCCTCAACACCCATCGCCTCTTCGGACTATCCAAGATCATCAAAACCCTAAACTCCGTCGAAGCCAATGCTCGCCCGGAAGCCATAAGATCAATCATCTTTCAATCAAATGCTCGCGCTCAAGATCCCGCCGGCGGATGCTACCGCATCGTGCTGCAATTGCAGGACAGCATTCAGCTTTATCGGGCTCGGCTTGATCACGTTTTGCGGCGGATTTCGGCGATTAGGGAGCGGGCTCAGATCTTGCAGGCTGAAACAAGTGGTTCTTGCGATCAAGATCTTGAGCAATGTTTGAACTCGGGAGCTATTGCTCGACAGCCGGGGGAGGTCTATAATGGCGGATCGGAGGTGCGGGGGGTTCCAATCCAGGGAGAGGTACAATTGGGGATTTAGGGTTCAGCTCTGTGAATTCTTTGTGGAAGAGGATTTTTCGTTTCGTTTATCCTTAATAATTATTATTAGATAATGATGTTGATAGTTAAGATGTAATTATTAGTTGTTTTATATGTAAATAAAGTTGGTTATTTAATCGATGTTAGTATTATAAATGAAATCATATCAAATCATAATATTCTTACCATTTTTTTTTTTTGGAAATCTCTCACACTCTTTCTCTCTCTCTCAAACGCACATCACTAAAAATGTGTCTTGATTAGACATGAATCTTGGTGCAAATTGGGATCAAAGCTCCAAATATTAAATTAAGAATTACTTGCACTCTAATTTGGATGAAGTATCTTTGTGAGAAATCAAATGGCACAAGGAAATGATTTGATTTGAGTCCAAGTGAGCTCATATTATGCACTTAAAGCAGCAAGAAGTTTTAGGGCAAAATGATCTTCAAATTTGTCAACCTTATAATCAAATTTAATGACTTGACAAGATAAATTGAACAAGCCAAATATTACTTAATTCCAACATCATTAAGGCACTCAAATTGTCATAAAATAATATATGATCAAGGGAATCACTCTAAGTCGCTCGATGAAAATTATTGAAAGATTTATGTCTTGATTTGAATGGTTTGAATTCAATTTTTTTTTTAGTTGAATTGAAATATTTGATTTGATTGGGGTTTAACTTGAATTATTTAGTTTGAAGAATTTAAATTCAAAGTTTTGATTGGTAAGGTTGCAAATTTAATAGTTTGATTTGAAAGATTAAGTTTGATTTCATGGTTGAGTTGAGAAGATTTGAAATTTGGTTTGCAGTTTGAAATTTGGTTTGCAGTTTGAAAAGGTTTAAGGGTTAGTATGAACATTGGTTTGAAGTTTGGTTTGAAGATTAATTTAACACATGATTTGAAGTTTGAAAAGATTTATAGGTTGATTTGATAATTGAAAATGTTTGAAGGTTTTTTAATATTTTAGTTTGAAAGTTAGTTTGAAAGTTGGTTTGAAGGTTGATTTGAGGTTGGGTTAAAAGCTAAAAATAGGTTTCTAGGTTGGTTTAAAAGTTGAGGCTTTATTTAAGGTCGATTTGAAGCTTGATTTCAAATCTATTAAGATTTCCAAGTTGGTTTAAGGTTTGAAAATGTTTTTAGATTGGTTTGAAGTTCGAAAAATTTTCTAAGTTGGTTTGAAGTTTGAAAAGATTTCTAGATAAGTATGAAGCTTGAAAAGATTTCTAAGTTAATTTGAAGTTCAAAAATATTTCTAGGTTGGTTTGAAGTTCGAAAAATAATTCTAAGTAGAAAATAGAAAGCCTAACCTAATGAAATATCTAAAGAAAAATTATATTTTCTATAAGGAGGTAAATATGTAGACTACTCTATATTTTAGGTATGTCACCCCTGGTCAATGTGCGAATAGCCTTCCATTATCTCAGGTGCATCAGTTACCTTAGACTATTAACTAGCAAGATAGAAAGAGGTCTTCACTGATACCATAGTGATGGCGAATGTATAATTACTTTACTATTAGGTGGTTTGAAGCGCCTTCATTAGTAACCATGAATTAATTTATCCTTAAGCGAGTACATAGTTGAAGGGGCTTGTAGACTTATTATTTTATATATCCTAATATTTAGCACTAATTTGGAGTATCTAGTAATCTATCCTAAGCTTCTAGACTCTAATATTCTAAGAGTATGTGTGATCTTAGGCATTATTTTTAAGTTGGACAACCTAGGGTTCACAATTAATATATCTAGTGGTGATTTCAGTTATTTAATTTGGAAAATTTTAGATTATTTTGGTGGATTTGATATTTTAATTTTAATTTTGGTTCAATCTCCTTGTTTTTAGGTCCACGTGCAAATCAAAGTATTATAAGTTCACTTATGCCTGTTAGTTTTCTGCCTTAGGTTGATGTTCTTCCATTTGATTTATTGTTTGATGTTGATTCAAGTCCTTTATACTTTCATATTTAATACTTAGTTTTTTCACATGTTTTAATACATTTTTTAAACCTTATTTTTTAAATACAAAATATATTTTTAATAAGAAATATTTTTCTCATTTAAAAATAATTTAAGTATTAAAAAGTTTGATGATTCAAGTATTAGTTATATAAGTATAATTTGGCTTTAGGGTTTGCATGTTTATGTGCTAAGCATAACACTCACAAATTCATATGTATAACATGCAAAAAAGGTAAGATTTGCATTGCTTGTATTGAGCTTACATTTTCTAACATGAGATTTTACACAAATAAGAATATCTTTCCTTGTTAGAAGTTCTTAAACCTCTTCGACCATAATGCTCTTGGACATACGCTCTCCATCTACAGTAAGAGCCTGTGAAGGACCTACATGTGACCGAGATTCTAAAGTGTGAATGTGTTTATTTGCGAGTCCAAGAGCTTAGCCAAAATCATAACTGAATGTGCCCTCTCTCAAACCTTCAACTAGTGCATGCTACCGCGAGTTCCAAATCATGTATGTTTAACATATCTTTTTGAAAAATATATGAAGAAACTTCTAAGGATTTGACGTATCATTAGAAGGGCTTGCAAACATTTTGATGGTTTTTGCGTGCTCACGAACTGAACAATGAACATCTGTTTGAGTTCTTCAAAAGAGGTAATCCCCACCCCCTGCAGGTAAATGGTTGAACCGGGATAAAGCTGATTCCTTCAGCATCATCAGGAGTAGACAGCATTTCATTTCGTCGTTTACTCTGAGATATAATAAGCCTTCGAGCGGCTCACGATTGTAAGAAAAGTTGCTCGTAAGATCAATGAAAAAAATAAATTCTCCTCGCACAGGTTGCATGCAAGATTGAGGTAATGAAAATGGCTTTCCCTTCAATTTCATGAAATGACAATGCCCCCGCTCTGCTCGTTTCAATTAGGTCAAAACCCCTTCTAATTTTTCATGACTTAAAATCGGCACATAATATTAACATCACATCTCGAACCACAACAATGCTGACAAATTACAATGCCTTAAATCGCTTTTTTACAACGGCCTCTACAATGTCCTATCTTTAAATCCACATTTCATTCAGTGATTTTCCCCACATGGCCGCAAAGAACATCAAGCCAACCACCACACCACTATTTCATACCAGAAATCAACCTCAACAATGCAACAAAAGCAACAACAAATCCCAGCCTCAATCATGGAAGTATCCAAAATGGCAAACAAAATAAAAATAAAATCCCCCAAAAAAAAAGAAAAAAAGAAACTACAAGACAAGTCATGGCCAGCCCATAATCTGGACCACCTTCTGGTCCTTTTTTTCCTCTCTCTCTCTCTCTCCAATCCTCACTAAATTACAAAAGGCCATCAAAGTGTAGACTTGTTGTATCTGCTATAACCCTCACACCCCCCAGCCTCTCTCTCCATATTTAAACCAACCCAAGAAAAACACCTTTTAATTAAGTATAATTATTCATTAATCAATACCTAGCTCTCCTATTAATGAGCTGGACTCGCCAACCAGCTTAGCCTCCGCAGCTTTCGAAGCCGTAGTATCGCGCCAAGCGGTCGGCTTCTCGTACTCCGCTAAGGTACGCGCCGTGAGTGGTAGCGTACCGTGTTCGGTGAGTGGCCTCCCCAGCGAATAATAGCTGGAGCGAACCGTCCAACGGATCCGCCAGCGCATCCTGATCGTCCCCGCTCGATCCGACAGCCACGTAGCTGTAGGACCCCAGAAACCGGGGATTCCTCCCCCATCCGCTTGACCTCACCTTCGAGATCCTCCCGAACTCCCCGCCGGCCGTAGATTCCGGTGAGAAACCGGCGAGTGTTGCGTGAACGCCGTGAATGATTTCGTACTCCTCCATCTTCTCGATTTCCGCCGCCTCCCGGCCGACGAACCACGCGAGGAGCACGTTCGATCCGCCGTGAATAGGGCAGATGGAATCCGTCCTCCTCATCCACCAAGGGATTTCCGACATGTGCCTTCCGGGATCGAACGCCATCCTCAGAAAGGGAAACGGAGATTTCACCTTGTTAATTCCTCCTTCGACCTCCATGAAGAGCTTGTTCACTAAGCCGAACCCTAGCCGGTCTATCGCCCCACGCTTTGCTTCCGGTAGGGACGGCGAGAAGAGCAACCCCCCGGCGCCTTTGATCCCCGCCTTGAGGACACCGAGCGAGACGGTGATGATCGCGTGATCGGCATGCTCAACCTCGCCGTCATCGAAGTGGAGTCTCACCCCATGGCGGCCGGAGAGGCACCATTCGACGCGAGAGACGCCGCGGCCGAGACGGATCGTGCCGTGAGGGAGCGCGGCGGCGAGAAACTCCGGGACCCTGGAGTAGCCTCCAGGCAAAGTGATGTGCTCGCCGGGGAACTCGATGTACTCCTCCTCAGCCGCGAGATCGAGCGAGTACAGATCGTCAACCGCCGTGTACTCCCTCTCGCCGCACTCATGCATCGCAAACGCCGCCTCCTCCATCCAATCGCCGCCGTTTGCGGCTCGGTACAAGTCGAATCCGTTCCGGAGGAACGCGCCGACGCTGACGATTTCCGTATCGGCGGCAGTCTCGCCGGAGACGATCAGAGATTTGAGGTCCGAGAAGAGGGCGGAGATGCGGCGGAGAAGAGAGGGTTCCATAACTTGGCCCCCCTCTGCTATGGTTAGGGTATCGGAAGGAAAACCATCCATGCGTTCCCATGAGAGGAAGGACTCGCCGTCCTTCTCTCGGCGGTCCGGGATTAGAGCTCCGGCTTTCCTAGCGATTTCGTAGACTGGACTCCTTTCAATGCCGTGAATCCAAGTGGCGCCCATCTCGACACGAGCGCCGGAGAACTCAGAGGTGAGGATGCGGCCGCCGATTCGGTCGCCGGCCTCAACAACAACTAGGTCGAGTAAATCGCCGGCGCAGACGTGGAGACGCCGCGCGGCGGCGAGGCCAGCCATTCCGGCTCCGACTATCACCACTTTCGGCTTCTTGCAGTCTACCTCTCCCATCTCTCTCTGGCTCTCTCTTTCTCGCCAAGCTAGAAGTGCAGCAGTAGCCTGAGAGCTGGAGAATGAGGACGAACTCTGCTTAAGAAGAGCACAGTGGGTCTTTTGCTCTGTTGTAGGTTTGTATGATGCGATATTTGGTAAAAGGGGGACAGATGAGTTCTCTTTTTTACTAAATTGTAAATGTTTTTGGGGGTTATTGATGAATGATATCATCGATATGCCGTATCTTTTCTGATTTATCATTGTTTACTGAAAATCCAATTCAGAAAGTCTTTTAATAATGATTTCTTGATTCGGCAGAAAGGCAGACAACGGTCATGTTTTTTTGCTTGGGCTGCTCAAGTCAAAAGTTGGTATGTTAGACTGTACACCTTATGACTAGTAGATGTTCATATGTGCCCAATTACTGTGCTTATTGTGACTTCAGATATGATCTGCTGAGATTTTAGCACTTGCACTTTAATGAGTAGTTTACAACAGTAGCAATAAAAAATATTTGTCCTACTAAATAGGATCGGCTAAATGAATCATTTTTCTCAATTACATTATATTGAGTCTCATATTTCTATCTAAGTCTACGTTTAATATGAACAAACCATGCTTGAATGAGTAATATAATAGTTAAAAGTAAATTGGAGAAACTCAGTGTCTGAGATTAGAAAGCTAATTGTATTTTTAAAAAAAAGAAATAAAATTGGCTATTATGATTGGTTTAATTATTGGGTGCGGAGAGCGCACGCAGTCCACTGTCATACAGGCGCGATGTGCGGCTGTGATCGGAGAGCCCACACAGTTTTGCATTTGCTCTCTGCACGCAATAATCGCTCATTATGATTGAGTGTCAATGAATTAATTAATTTCTTTATTTGTCGAGTGATTAATTTTTAAAAGAAAGTAATTTGTGTTTCACACTAAGAATCAATCTTAGAAGAAAATTTGATTATATTGATTTGGAGTCGTATTCAGCTTATTTTTCTTCTCAAATTAATCCTAAATCTAAATAGCTACGTAAATCACATAAACTTGGCTTGATTAAGATCAAATCAATTCATCTTATAGCCACGCTTTGCTCAAATGAAGATTTGACCATTTTACTTCATGTTTAAATTAGGGTAATATATGATCGTTCATTCTCCTAAATAGAACAATGTATACAAGAATTTTGTCTAGTCTAATTATAAGTATAACAAAATAAAAACAAATTTTGTTGAAGGATTATGCTTAGAAATCTAAAAATGCATTAGCAACATTACTGTAAAAATGATTTTTCAACATTCTATATAGTGGTGTAGCTAAGGTCAAATTGTTACATAACTTATGTGCAACATGATAAATGGCCCGTTGTCGGCTAATTTTTTTTTTAAACAAGTTTTTAAAATTTAAATTTAGTTTAATATATATGGTAATTTTAATTTTGTGAAAACAGTGTATTCTTTATATTTAAAAAAGATGAGACTGAATATACCTCATATATATAATAGTTTAAATAGTTGATCAAAATATCATAAATGATATATCATTTCAATAGATGAACTTATCATTTATTGATAGACTTAACTATCTAAACTTAAAAGTTTATGAATCTATTTTGGTCTGCGAATTTTATAGCCGACAAATTCTTCTATCTAATACACAGATTAGACAGGGTTTAGATTAACCTGTGTTCTTAATTCCCTATAGAGGCAAGCCCCTATAGTTAATTACATCTTAGACAACCGAAGTCATCTGAGAAAACTCTCGATTAAGATCAGGGTTTTGTCTTCAAGAATTTAACGTTCAGGTTTCCACGATTGTTCATAGGAAAAGTCAAATGAGATAGGTTCAAATAGGAACATTTATTTTCGGAATTCAAAGGAGTGAAGAGTAGGAGATGTCAAAGATACCGAATAAGATTCAGTGACATCTCAAACTAACATGTTATTTGACTTTACATCTTTGAAATGAAAATTATATGGTATTTTAGTCTTGCAAGTTATTTAGATATTCGGGGCTTATATCTACATTTCATATGTAAATGGCCAAAGGAAATAGGAGGAATTAGGTTGTATCAGACGACTACCTCAGAATCCTAAAAGGTTTAGGATTTATATTGTATAATACACAATCGTACGAAGTCCTAAGAGATAGTATATGAGGATTTATGTCGTGTCAGACGAACAACCTCAACGTCCTATATGTATGTTATTTAAATCTATCGGAGTTCGGTTGAAGCTCTTCTTTCCACCTTCTGTTGTAGTCTCGACAGTTGTCTGGAGATGAATCGTTACTCGCTTGCGTCGTCGTCTTGTCTCAAGAAAAGGATAAAGAAAAGAGAAAATTATGTCTCGAATGACTTATCCTAGGGTGTTATACGAACATGCTAGGAAGACAATATTTAAAAGTATGAATACAGATGAATGTCTATATTACGATGCAATACAAGAAAGGAACAACTGTGCAGTAAAGTACCGTAACATGAAAAGAATGAAGGAAAATTATGAAAGTAAAATAATATAAAGAAAAGAAAAACTATGCAATAAAGAAAGAAATATGCAGTAAAAAAAATAAAATTGAAATAACTAAATGTACCAGATTAGTTATGGCGATGCTCGGCTTCTTGCTAATTTAAGAACGAGAGGAGTATGAAAAGATACGAGATAGCAGGTTCAAACAGAGAATGAATTCTCACACTTTATCTCCCTGAAATCTCAAAAAAATTGTCGCCCCAAATGCTCACTTAAAAGGGTATTTATAGCTGAGCAAGGGGAGGAGATGCTCAACGATGTGGGATACGCATAAACCCAAGAGTTACTAAATTTATCGCGCGAGAAAAACCGTTACATGACAGTGACTGGCAGTTACGACCGGAGAAGAAGGTAAGCCGCCACCGGAGAGGAATAATGTGACCAAAGAAACCGGAAATGGGGCCTCCTTACTCGGCCGAGAAGAGCAAAGGGAAAGCTAGGGCACATTCCGGTCCTAAGAGGAGAAGGGGAAGTGCACGTGCGGGAGATTATGTTTAGGGATTTTCTTAAAACCCTTTTATAAGAAAAGAATTTATTATTATTTTTTTAAAGAAAATATCAAATTTTGTACAATTCATTCGTGTGCGGCGCCCCAACAAAATGGGTGTCCTCCCTAGCTAAAATTGATGTTCCGGACGCGACAGTGCAGTCTGTTTCGTTATCTGGAATCATCCAGACAAATTCGTTGACGATCGAGTCAAATTAACTTCAATTTGCGCGCAGCGCGTCAAATGAAATTATTTTGACCCGTTCGGAGCCGTTTAACAAGTATATCATTGACCAGACTTCACATAAGCAATAACAAAGTCAAATAAACTGCTCGCGGCAGAAACTCAAACGTCACACATACGTCGTGGGGTCCACTTTTGTCTTTCAAATTTCTATAGGAGTTCAATTTGAGCTTCAATATGTCGGCATTTCAATCGACTCAATCGAATGATGGGGATCTGAATATGAAACTTCAAAAAGCGAAGAAGTAGCTCGAATTTCTAAGTGGTGTAGATCTCAGTCTAGTCCTCTAGGAGAGTCAAAATAGAGAAATCTTAAGGCTAGATCCTAGGGTATCTAAGGAAGGGAAAAGAAGACCTCATAATGAGGTCAACACCCATGAGTTGAGCTTGATAATTAAACAAAGCATATTTAAGCTAATTTTGATTTGACTCTTTAGCTCACGAGCCTGTTCATCTTAAGAATATTGACATGAAATGCACTTTAAAATATAAAGACAAAGGTTTATTTATGAAATCAATTAAAAATTATATTCATTTTTCCTTATCTCATTGAGTTTCTTATTGTTTCTACTTTATTTTATTATTTTTAAATTTCCTTATAAACATATTATAACAATAATTTGAAAGTTTGAAAATATTGTTTTATAATAAAAGTTTAGATCTAAATGATTGAATTAAATTTGAAGTTAAACTCATACTTGATTAATTAGCCAAGCTCATGTTGGGGCTTACTCGTGCTTGAATTAACTCAACTTCACCAATGATATCTTCCTCACCTAATGTTGCTTTGCTATTCATGATAAGAAAAAAGGCATATGCTATTACATAATTTTCATGACTTGAGCTTGATGAGCTAATGAACAAAGCATTTGACACGTTAATTTATGAACTAGCTCATTTAAAAAATATATATTAATATAAAATACGTTTGAATTTTATTAGAATGAATTATTACATGTAAAATTTTTAAAAATATATTTTACTTTTTTTTATCTCATTCAATTTTTTTTCTAATATAATTTCATTACAACAATCGTATAATGCATCAGTAGTCTTCTCTCTTTTATAATAAATATGTTTACTTGTGGTCAAAATCTAACTCATACAATTAGATTTTGATTTTAAGCTGTTAGTCAAACTCACTCAAATTAAATCAATTTCACCAATGATATCTTACCCATAGAAAGTGGCTATAATGTTCTTGAAAAGGAAAAAGCATGCCATTGTAAGATTTACATGAGTTTAGCACAATAAGCTATTGAGTTATGCTTGAGCTAACTTAGACTTAACTCATTAGCTTGTGAGTTAGTTTATTTTTAAAATTTTAATGTATACTATGCTTTAAGAACTATCAATGAGATATACTTGACCCATTGTCAAATTGACTACCCTTCTTGGCATCCAAAAATTGTGAAGCATGAAATTAATTTAGTCTCACTTGATCCACTAATATAAAGCTTTGATAAAATGGAAATTTTTATGTCGGTGTATGTCAGAAATACAAATGCACGAATCTCGAAGAAATTTAATGGGCTAAGAGAGAAAAGAACGATCAAGGATGACTAACAATGGCCACGAAGCTGGCCGAACAAAGGCCACCCAAGACGGAGATCAAAATTTATCCTGTCAAGAGAGGTCATCATTCTAACTCTCACCTCAACACTATCAGTCGCCTTATGAGAACTCCCAAAGACTCATGAATCTGAAAGCTCTCATTACGATATATTCCACAAGTACTCCAGAGAAACCTCCCGTCAAGAGGTGAATGATTTGTCAGATTATGGTGATTCATCCTCTACCCGACGGCCTAGACTCATTCCGAATAGGTGTGCCTCATTAGAGAGGTCGACAATCAACAACCAGACCGAAGTGATCGACCGAATAACTCAAGCCAACTGAGCGAAGATCTGATTGATTGCCTTAAGTCAACAGAGCTGGCCCAACAAACCCTGTTGACCCAAAGACTACCGATCTAAATCAACATAATGATATCGTAGACGAGCCACATGCTCATTTATCTTATACCTAAAATACCATGTAATGCCCATTGTATATAACTATATATTTGACATCCTTGACTCTAAATATGTAATCATTTCTATAGTAAATGACTAATCGGTAATTATTAAGAGAACTATCAGTTATATCCGTAAACAATTACAATATAATGGTGAGCCATACACATAGTAGGTAAATTAGTAAAATAATAATAATAAAGTAACCAGCAAATATACATAATATTTTAATGACTCCAAAACGCTGGTTAAATAGCTGGACCTATGGACAAATACTTGCAGTCAAAAGGGCTACTCCCTATGGTCCCACAATTACTCATTTTTTATTGCAAGTGGTCTTCAAAAAGCCACAATTCCCGCACCTGCTGGCTGCTTTAAAGATTAAACAAGGTAGTTGAGGTCACAAACTTTGTATTAGTATGCGTGGAAAATATGTAGTTTTGTGGCTTCTATGCTATTCAAGGATCTTATCAACCTGAAGAAAAAAATGACATAAAAATAAAATAAAAATAAAAATAAAAAAAATAAAAAAATAATATTTATTTATTCAATTTTTATATTTTTAAATTTTTTTAATAAAGCACAAGAGACATGCTTTCAAAATATAAAATATATAAAAAAATTATATTTTTTTGTTTCAAAAACATATTTTTTCAAGTGACGCCTTAAAACTTTAAATTGAGTTCATCATCATTGGCCGAAATTAACATAACAAAATTAAGTCATTAATCCACTAATTAACTTCTAAACTTGCTTAATTAACTTATTAATAATTAACGGAATTTCAAAACTTACTCAATTCAACTAATTATTAAAGTACTTAATTAAACGAATTATCATCTAATTAAGTTCTTAATTATTGAAATGGAACTTAAATGAATTTAATTAACTCATAATTACTTAATTTAATAATAAATATATTTAATTAACTTAGTAATTAATCAATTAAACCTATAATAATTATAACACAATATTATTCATTTAGTTAAGTTAATAATAATAAAATTAAAAACTTAAATTATTTTAACCTAAAGTTAAATATATAAAAAGCTAAATAAAATAGTAAACAACTTAGTCAAAATACTAATTAAAAATTAATTAAATATTTAATTGAATTAATTGAAATTTTGATTAATCCTTAAAACTCACCAAAAAATTAATTAACTCATAATTACTTAATTCAATAAAAAAATATAATTAATTAAATTAATAATTGGTCAATTAAAATATTAATCATTTTGTTAGGTTAATAACAATAAAATTAAAATCTTAATATCATTAAATATATAAATAATAAAATAAAACATTGAAGAACTTAATTAAATATTTAATTAAATTAATTAAAATTTTGATTAATTCATAAAGTTCACAAAAAAAATTAATTAACTCATAATTACTCAATTTAATGATAAATTTACTTAATTAACTTAATAATTAATCAAATAAACCCATAATAATTCAAATAAAATATTTCACTTAATTAAGTTAAAGATAATAAATTTAAAACTCTAAATTATATAAACATATCATTAAATATATAAAAAAATTAAATAAAATATTAAACAACTTAATTATAGTATTAATTAATAAATTAATCAAATAATTAATTAAATTAGTTGAAATTTTGATTAATCCATAAAATTTACTAAAAATTTAATATTTAAATATTTTGATCAATAAAAATAATTAATTAAATACTTTCAATTGTTCACCAATAAAAAAATTAACATATTAAATTATTAAATTAATTAACATGTTAGTTAAATAATTACATTAATTAGCATATTATTAGAATAATTTCAATTAATTAACGTACTAATAGTTATTAAAATTTATTAATTTTTTTTAAAAATATATAATTTCTTCTTTAAAAAAATAGAAAATACACAGTCAAGCATGTTTTATATATATATTTTTTTTAAAAATATATAAAAAATAAAAGTACCAAACGATTTTTTTTTTAAATAGAAAATATAAAACAAAATAAAAATAAAACAGAATGAAAAAAAAAAGAAAACAGAAAGTGATCTCAAACAAGACCTCAATCATTTGATGATTTGCAAATATAATTAATAAAAGAGGAGCACACAATTCTTATGTATTTACATAACTCATACAGTCATACCCATAGTTTCATTTTTATACTAATAGCACTTAAATCTTTATTATCACATAAAACATAATTATCACTTTCTAAAAGTGAGATGCACATTTTTCCTGCATGAATTTAAAGCAACAAAGTGCTACTTGTGTAAATACGAAAGTTCAAATTTGAAATATGTAAATACATAAAAAATTTATGCTAGGTAAGTAAATTTCTCTAAATACAATTGAAACGTCATCAATAAACCTTCATCATCAAGCATGAATCTCGAGTCATGGCATGAGTCTCAATATAATTTTTTTGAATAAAAAATGCTCAAACTTCAATATAAATTCATCAAATACTTCAATTTTAGGAAACATACAATCAAAGTGACTGACTCAACGAGAGAAACACAATGACACTAAAATTGGTCTAATATATGTCAAATCAAGCCCATATTAATTCGTTAAACTAATTTAGAAACATTTTTAATATCCAATTGGAAGGTCAAATGGATTCCGAATTTGACAAGTTTACAATCAAATTGAACGTCTCGATGAGACAAATCCAACGAGCCCAAGATCACTTAATTCTTACACCATTAATGCGCTAAAATATTTGCAAAACCTTGTCCAATAGAGAGAATCTCTCTAAGTCGTTTGATTGATTGGATCAAACTTTTTTCTTATTTGTCAGGAAGCCTTTCTTGCACTATAAATAGAGCTCTACCCGCTTCAAGAAAGAGGGGACCTAGACCTTGAACCATAGGAAGCCCAAGACATGGAGGAGGAGCAAAGGTCCAATGTTTCACATCGAAGGTCCAATGAACACCACTCGCTTCTACAAGCGCCGACCACTGTCAACCACTGCTCGTCGACCTCTGTCACCCGTTGTTTGTTGGCCTCAATCGACCACCGTTGGCCACCACCCCCTGCTCATCGCAACGAAACCCCTTTTTGACTCATATTGTGCATCACAGAATCACGACATACATTGTAGGGTAAAGAAGCACCGTGTGGAGTGACAACTAACCTTTTGAAGTAACAAAAACATCCTACGGAGCAACACACTTCAAAGAAGGTGTAATAATGCACCCTGAAAATGTTGTAATTGCATAGCTCGAAACCGACTTAAAAACGCGGCCCAAATATGGTACAATGATGTGTCTGGCATTTGTTGCAACGACGCCTTTCAAAGATGGTATAACAACACACCACACAATAACTGATAACAACCGTCATACTCAGAATATGGTGAATTTTTCTGGGCCCTTGTAGCTCTCCCCTTGCAATCTACCACTAAGGCATATTTGACCAACTATGATTTATGTCGTCTATATCGGGACTGAGTGGTGTCGACCAGTCAACATCGCCTCGGCAATGTGCATGCCCTCCAGAAGGGACCTCACCTTGGTTCCTGTCGGCTCCAACAGTTTAGTTTGGATCTCCAAATTACCGATATAGGAGCCAAACCAAATTTATTTTTGCCAATCCTATATCTTATTTTTAACTTCGAACAGTCAGGGTTTCTTGTCAGTGGAAAACACAGTAAAACCTTCATTGTCAATCTTGAACATATAAAAGTAATTAGATTTGTTGATCGACCACGAGACCTTCTCTCGACTACAAAAAATACTCAACATTCATTATCACAGCTATAGAGTTTGGCAACGTCTGAGCTAGAATGACCACATAAGTATTAAAGACACTTTGAAGCTCATCACACAAAAGAAGCCGGAGGCCATAATTGAACTGGTCCCGATTGAAGACCATGTCCTTGCCCACATTATCTGTCGCAAGCACCGATCCTAAAATTGACTGAAGGACAATGTTGCCATCCAAGACGCAGATCCTTTGCAACTCCTCCATGTCGTTCTTCATAAAAAAAGAACGATCAACGCCCTCGGAGGAACCAAAGAGGGTAGGCGAATAATTAGAAGCCATTGCAATGTGGGAAGGTAAAGGGAAGAATACCACAATGAGACGAAGGAATAAGTAGAAATGTCAAGTGACACAAAAAAAAAAAAAAACAGAAAGCATAAAGTGCAAAAAACTGGCCCTCACCCTATTTATAGGGCAGGCACGGGAAATGAGGAGGCACATAATGAGGCATCACATTATTATAACTAACATAAATACATATCTCAAATTTTGTTTTTTACAAATAGGTCCTCCCATGCTTTAATCAAGACATACTGCTCTCAAATTAGCAGACAAAGGACCAACTCTCCACCTAACCTCATGTGTTCCACCCGATCAGCGGCACATCAGAACTCAACCAGGGCGATAGACTTACGGAGTGCTCCCAGCTCGCACTCGACACCCCCCATTCTGCTATGCAAAGCAACGTCCTCTGCACGTAAAGCCCCCACCTCTGAATCTATTATCACCAGCCAAGCTAACAACTCCCACATTAAATCAACAACCGAGCCTCTGGTCGGTCCCTCGGAAGAACTGATCCACAATGCTAAAGGATCGGTCCGTCCGCTTCGTGCTCCGTGAAACTGGAAGATGGCGGCTGCCTTTTTAGTCACTCTTGTTGGGGGTCCACCATAGGTAAAATACCAAACAACTAGTGCCCCCTGGAACGATTGGCGACAGAAGCCCAGTGTAATTGTTCTGAAGACTGATTGTAGCAGTGGCCACAGACTCCACAACATCCTTCGAAAGCCAGCCATCTTCGCAGCCCTCCAAACTGATCGGTTCATCTGCAACCAAGACAATATCACAAAGTCGTTAAAAATCTGCAACAACCAAATAGTGTTTTTTTTTCTTACCTAAAATTCTGCTCATTTCATAAATGGCTACCAAGATATCATCACTCTCTTGAGATAAGGTACCTCTGTCTTTCTGTGATAAATGAGAGGAAGAATTGGCGATTGTCGCTCCCCCTAGCTCTTTTCCCCAACAACAGTCTCTTCGCCAGTCAGGCCTCGCTGATCCTCCATAATCCGGCTTATGTTAGGCCTAGACGTTGAAGTCTCCTAGTGATGCTTTTTTTATGACTGTCCCTCAGCGTCATCAGACGAGTCGACCAAATAGACTGCAATAGGTTCGGGCTTCGACCTATTGTCTTTCTTCGTTATCTTCCTCTTGTTTGTAGATGTAGAGGCTTGATAGCCTGCTAAGACCAAGAATTTAGGATTCACCCCGCTCTGATTCGCACCTCTGCCATGGTGTGCCTCGGTTACCTAGGAAGAATTAGCAGCAAAGAGTGTGAATCCCAATATTGTGGTCATATTTATAGGATTCACCGGACACGAAATCCCAAAGGAAGTTAATTATTTAAATTAAATTTCGTGATATTTGTGTCAATGATTGTTTAATAGTTTTCCCCTCCTTATCGTAGTTGTGGCTGTCAAAGAGCATAAAAACTTGGGGAACTAATATATGTGCAGCAAAACTGTCGGCATGAATCTCAAAGCAATTTACGACCAGGAATGATGGCCGAGTAATTAGAACACCAGAGTAAAGGAACACGATCTAAGCCGACCATTCGACGAACCAACCACTCGATCGAAGTCAATTAACACGCGTTGTCGATAAATCCTATCAGCGAGCCAATGTTACAGTCTTAGGAGCGTCCGGTCACAACTAGACGACCGCTGACTTTACTTCAATAGGAACGACCGTCATTCAACCAGTCGCCTCAGTCAACCGATCTAAAACACGTCGACCAACTGATAGTCGTTATATTCAAATTCAAATTATAATACAAATCTAAAATTAAATCATGCAGATTTTGTATTTAAGTTAGCACATTATCTACATTAATGGCGGTTTTCATAATCGCTCTCTCTTTTCGGTAATTGAGGGTAATTTTCATAATCGCTCCCTCTTTTTTGTAATTATACAAAAAGAACTCCTATAAATAGGAGGCTCTACCATGAAAAAAGGGAATTTTTCCCCTCTCTTCTCCCCAGAATTCTTTGTTAGTCTCTCTCTTCCTCTCCTACTCTCCATCTCTCAATCTAGAACTCAAAAAGACAATCTAGAATTCAACACATCCCATAAAAAAGTTGCATGTGCTGAAAACCGAACATTAGTTGCAAAATAAGTAAATATATAAGAATTTAGTGGCATGAATGCAAGTGTTCCTAAACTTATTTATACATTATCAAATGCACTATTTTGATTATTGATCCTTGTGATGTGACACTCATCATAGCAGCATAAAATATCTCCACAATGGATGAGTGGCATCAATTGACAATGATTATACACTTATTTTTCATAATATTATAACCTATTACATAAAAAAAGTGTTTTTAAGGCGAAGCACACCAACAACCGAAGTATGAAACAATTTCGGAACTCTTCCACCGCCGCCAGACGATCATTTTCAGTTTTTTTTTTTAATTTTATTATTGATATGTTAACGAGATATTTATATCACCACACATCAATTTCAATGTATTTTAAATGAGACATCTTTCAAGTTCAACATTTGGACCATCTAATCTTTCATTTTTAACATATTTCTAATTGAAATTTGCATCATGATAGTACAAGCATGATGGCACTAAAAATGATTCAATTCGAGTCTGATTGTCTAAATAAACACATATCACATACTTAAAGTGTAACAAAAAAGTTTTGGGTGAATTATTTAGAGAGATAAGTGGTTTTTAAATTTGGTATGTTTATAGTCAAATTGACCAGCTCGACAAAAAAAAAAAACGAATTAACCTAAGATCATTTAGTTATGAGGTCGTTAAAACACGTAAATATTGAAAAAAAGGCCTACGATAAAAGGAATCAATCTTAATGGTCCAATGAAGTGTTTTAGGAGGTTGGAAAAATTTGCCAAAAATACCCATCTCAATAAATTATAAAAGGGCCTCCATTATTCATATTTTGGGGGAAGAAATTCTTGTTGTAGCTTAACAAAGACTGTTGTCAACAAACTTTGACTGTTGTAGGATAAATATGATTTTTGTGACACAACTATGGTTATTATTGTTTAAATATAATTGTTGTAGCCCAACTATGATGGTTGTAACACCATTATAGTTGTTATAACTAAACTATCATCATATAGTTATTATTGCTTGGTTATCTCAAAGTAGTCGTGACCTCAACATATTTTTATAATCTTATCTTAGCCAATATTGGTGAAGAGCTGACCATTGTACTTATAATTACATGGTGAAATTCTTTGACTTGGTCAAGTCCAGTGATTTTTTTTCTAAGGTTTCTCCACTTAAAAGAGTTTGTTTGTTTCATACATTTCTCTCCATGTGAGAATTGGAAAATTATATTGTGCTAAGGCTTAGGATTTTTCTTCCAATACAAATTTTCTAGCACACAACAATTACTATTATTATTATTATTATTATTGTTATTATTATTTTGCAGACCATCATTGCTCATTTTCAAACTCAGGCTATCCATAAACCAGTAGAGCCTTTTTTATTGATATTAGTAATTGATTCAAATTGACAATATTAAAGTCAACATCAGCACATTTTATTTCAAACACAAATCAGTCATCACTAACTTTGAACAAAAGTTGTCATATTTCACTAATATGTTACATTTACTAACCAATGATTCATTTTCTGCTAATATCTATCAACAACCAAATCATAAATCCCAATTAATGATGAATCAAATGGCTCTTTGAGGAAGTTTACCAAACCATAATATATAATGTAAGCTCACTCATGTCACCAATGTCTTCAATTGGTTATTGATGCCCATTGATTGATGCTAGTAATTCTATTTAACTATTGATCAACACATACTACTAATAAATTTTAGATGTCTAACATGTGTTTTTGGACATCTAAGGCTCAAAACCAAACATTTAAACCCTAACACTTAATACCCAACATCCGTTAACTAATGACATTTCATATATGCTTCTTAGGCCACTTAGTCCCCTTTTTAGTAAGTTAAAATCCTAAATCAATTATCTTGTCATATTAAATCATTTCTTTATTAGGAGAACAATTGAAACAACGTCTTTTAACTTTGTGTGTTCGCTTGTTAGTCTCAAAATCAAATGCTAATGAACTAACATCTCTCTAGCATCAGAACCACATTAAATCACATTATTTAAAAAAATATAGTATTTATGTGCTTTAATAAAGTCTTAATAAAATTTCTTATATTTTTAATAAAATTTCTTATATTTTTAATAAAATATCATTAAAAGTATCACATAGTAAAAAAGCTGTTAGAATTCTGTCACAAATTATCTTTAAATTTTATATTTTTTTTATTACTCGAACCTAGACTAAAAGCTAAGGCCTTATTACAAAATCAATAAGAAATAAAATTAAAATTTGTTAATATGTTAATAATCTTGTTGGAAAATTCTACTTAGCACCTACAAAAATAAAATAAAATTTTTCAAAAAAATGGACTATGAAATAAATTTCAAAACGCAACTAAATTTTTTTCAAAAATATACAAATTTGGAACACAAGCCATTCACTCTTTTCATGTTAATAACAATTTTTTTTTTGAAATTAACTAATTTTGATAGTCATAGTAGCGCCTCAATCTAATTACGAGAACAATGACCTTTTTATTTAAATAATATAGGTAAAAAATCTTTATATTCCACACTAAGAATTTCATGATAGTATTCATGAAAATCTTTAAAATAAAATACTTTGTGATTGATTATAGAAGAAATTCGATTTTTTTTAGAAGAAAGTGTTGAGAAAGAAATAAGAAATGGGATCTGACTAGTTAAAATGATTTCATTAGTGTATGTTGTGGATGCAAAAATATCCTTCTCATAGCTAAAGAATGCAACCTTGAAAGGACTAAAGAATGCATCTATATAAGCTAGTGGATATATATACAAAGATAGGCATAAATGACATTATCAAGAGCTTATTGGTGACTTCTTGATTATCCTTTTATTAGAATTGGAGTCTAGAGACTAAAGAGAATGTTGAACTTTGTAAGAATGAAAGGAATCCTCATTGGCATCGATTCAAGGTGTGAATAATAGTGTTTGTCAACTGATTTTTTGTTATTGCAAGCGTTACATATGGTATTAATAATGTGCATCAACATTATATTGGCAATGAAAAATCAACAATACAGATAGTCATATGAATAAGCGAAAATATTGCTAGTGATATAAGGCAACAATCTCATTGGCATAAACAAACATCGAAGTTAATATTGGCAAAGAACAACGGTCTCATTGATGTAGATAAACATTGGCATTGAAATAATTGGCAAACATCAGTGTTGGTGTCAACAACAAATCAAAGATCTAAGACTGTTAATGGGTCATTACCAATTTGGTATCAATGATTGTCATTGGAGCATTAAAAACCGTTAGTCTTAATTACTATTTTAGTTGACTTTGGTTTCAATAATGTTCATCAACCATAGTAATGATGCCAAATACCAAGATTATTAGCAAGGATCTTATTGACATTGACAATTGAAGGCATGAGATAGCCTTATTGATGAACATATGTATCAACTTTGATATTGACATCAAACATTGATATTTGATTTTTTGATGTGGCAAAGTTAATGGCACTAGACCAATCTATATGGAGTCGACAAACGACAAAATTAGTGTTAATGATGTTGTTAGCATTATCAAACATGAAATTTGATGGCAATTAAGGTATCAATATTTGTATCAATGGTACGTGATGAACTTATTGTCAGTATGAAGCGTCAATATTATTTGTAAATATGGAAAATAAAAGTAATAACAATGGCAAGCTTCAACATTATTGGCATTAGAAATCAATCGGGTGTGTTTGCCTTACTAATGTCAGCAGCTGTTGGCATTAGTAGCAACACTTGACATTTGCACAACATCAAATATGAAATTGTTGGTAATGGTAAGCAATAACCTTGTTGGCATCAATAGGTGACATTTATAGGGTCGATGTGGGAGGCAAGATCAATTAGAATTCATAGAGATTGACATTTATAGCAATAGCGAATGTCAACCTTATTTGTGGTAGCAGACAATAATTGTGGTATCAATGTTATGTGATGATCTATTTAGTGTCAATCGGCATTGGCATTGTCGACAATAACAAGAGAACTTGATTATCATAAAGCATGTTGATGACAGTTAATGAAGATCTTGTTGGAAATAATAGAAATCAATGTGAAATTGATGATAGGCTAAGGATTTGTTGGTGAATTCAAACATTAATATTATTAGTGACATCGAAAAACTAATTTATTGTCATCTATTAACATTGAAACTAGTGTTGATGCCACGTATTACTTTTTTTTGGCAATAGTGTACATTAGTGTTGGTTTTGAGATTGGGTGTCGATGTTATTTGCAAATTAAAGTGACGACCTTATTAACTTTGCGTGCAATAACATAAATGTCGGTGATGCATGTTAGCCTTATTTGTTGTGGCAAACATCAAAGTTACCTTATTGGCATCATTGATATTAGCTAGTATCAATGTTATTATTTTTAGGAGATGACAACCTCATTGTCATCGATATAAGACTGTCATTTTAATGGTAGAAGGAATACCATTGTTGGGAGGCCGAGCTTTAAATTATTTCATCTATATTCCTTCTTTTGACTCGTTCTTTTCTTACCAAAAAGAAGCAACATTTATTGATAGGTTTTAAAGTGAAAATTTAATATTTTTTTATGAAAATCTCCAAAAAAAAATGCATAAAATATCTTAAAATGATCCCCATTAATCGCTTAATATTTTTTTAGCATCTGATCGCCTTACTTCAGAATTTAACGATCTTACATTTCTTAGATTTCTCTCGTTGAAATACTCATCTAATGACAAACACATCAGATTTATAAAACCATTTAGCCTCTCAAATAACATCATGAGATTGTTAATGATATTCCTATGTGCATGATTTATACAAACATTTATTTCAACAAAATATTTTTTTCGGACTATAAATTGATTAAAAAATTAAATTTAAATAATCCCCAAAATAATATTAAAAAATTTATAACTATAAAAAAATATTTAATAGTTTTTTTCTCTATTAATTAATATTTTTTTTGGTGCCACGTCTGCTTCTATGTAAGAAAAATAATATTTATGACGAGGAAGTGTACGTCTGTATTGTTCACATATACGGATCGTCATCAATCATTATTTTTGTCGCCATTAATCAAAACGTGATTCATTACAAATCTGCACATATGGTGCTAATAATTCCGAAGGGTCCACACAGCACATCACTCTCATTCGTCCAGCCGAGGCGCTTTAGATGGCAAAGGACAAAATAAATAAACGATGGAAGCAATCCAACGTTTCATTATTGATGTTTATCTTGTTTGTTGAGTGAGTTAGCTGAATGGGGACCATTGTGAAGTTCATTGAAATTAGATCTAGGCGAGATTCATGAAAATGGACTTTGCAAGGCTTGGCTGAGGGATTTTGAATGGGTTTGAGGATGGTATGGTTTGATTGGATCTGCCAAAATTTGATTGTAGTTTTGATTTTTGTGAATATATGAAGTTCTTGATTGAAGCTAACAAATTAGAAGTATTTTGGATAGATCCTTTTTGCATTTGTTTTATCATACAAGATAATTAGTTTAGTTGATTCAAATGTGAGGGAGATATTTGTTATGTGAGAGAGGTCGAGATAGCATGCCAAGGACTTACAAACTTACACCATTATCAATTAATTTTTTTTTTTTTTTTGTACTTCAGGATAGATACACAACTTCGATGACCAAATAGTAAATGTGAGCTCGAGCCAACCTTGTACCCATTTATATAATCGAGCTCGAGTTCAAATATTAACAGGCTAAACTTGTGGGCTTGTAATGTAGCTCAAAATCAAGTGTTTTGATTTGAACCAAGATAGGCATCTAGGTGTGCAATGAACCGAAAAATTTTAATTTCTTAGACCGCTTCTCTCAAGCATTAGACTCTCATGAAACCTAAACTTACTTTTCTTTCATTGCATGTCATCTCTTACTTTCAGTCTCCAATCTCTTAATCGTATTCTAGCTATGTTTCTTCCTTTCTATCTCTTGGTTCAATTATCAAATTTGTCTTCTCATCAGTTGGCACTCTACATTGTGAAACTAGGTCTCAACCTCAATTCAACAGTAGGTCTCACCAACACTAGGTGTTAAAGGAAATGAATCATATAAGTGATTTTTTTCTCCATTTTTTGCTAAATTATTCTATTTCACTTTTAGGAACTTGAGATAAATTTACTTGAATAGGATTTGCATGAGGGTATTCTAAATATTATTGACTTTTTTATCAAAAAATTAACGAAATATCATTTTAGAAATGGTGGATGAGTTTTTTTTTTTTTGTATTTAATCTCTACCAAATCTTGAATCTTATTTTGTCAGTGGGTGGGTTTACATCCCGAGGAAAGAGCTAGGAAAATAGATAATAATAGGTGAAAAAGAAGAATAGTAGCACAAGGATGAGTTATTTATTGAAATCCTTCTTAAAATGTTCATCCCTTATACACAGCTTCATCCCCTTTACATAGGGATATTTCCACCTATAAAATATACATATATGATGATTAAACTTAGATATATAAGGATCTATGGTTGCTTATACTTGTCATGTTTTGTCTCACACATATATATAGTATTATCTTTAGTGTATTATCATTTGTCCCTCGTTTCACTTTCTATCTTCTATAACCTTCATCATGTCACATCTCCCGACCTTTTGGCCCTCTAATTTAAAATTTGTTTTGAGTCCAGCTCACCTCCAGAGCGAATACATTATTTTTCTGTGGGATGACTAAGAATGACAAGGTAGCCTTTGGTGAGATGATAAGATCATTGAATAAATCCCACTCTAATTCATCTTACAAGAAGGATGGGTTTCCCTTATCGAATTATTCATATTTGACTGCTCGTCTTTGGCTGCTCATCAAACTAGTTCTTCAATGGATTAGGTCAAAAGGACCATTAAACATGTTTAAACTCTTACTGAACCAACACACTATTTTTTTCCATGTAACCAAAACATTCTTTTTTATGTTAAATCATATGATTTATGACACATACCTACCACAACCCGTACCATCTACACAAAAAACTCTTATATTTAACAATGTTATTGATGTGTCATCAACACATTTTTATCATCAAGCACAAACTAAATGCGTTTTGAGCAATATATATATATATATATATATATATATATATATATATATATATATATATATATATATATATATATATATAAATTCAAATGATAGTGTTAAAATTAAAATTTGTTACAATTGTAATGTGATACTATGTCCAAAAAAGTTTAACACCTAAAATGATCTCTCACATCACTGCTAATGTGTCAGTATAAAATATAGTGTTACAAATATTTCATGAACTATAGCATAAAACTCACATTTTAACAAAACATTTATACCAAAATAAAATAATCAAAATAAATGACATAGTAGAACATTTTAAATTAATTTTCTCCCTATGAACCTTATATCTCCCAAAAAGTTTCATTATATTTACATGTTTTTATACCTCCCATCACATTTTACTATATCATTAGGCTCTTATATCTTCTTATGCATAGCACAATTCATTTATTCAGACTCTTACATCCCCTTTTAAATATTCATTTAATTCAAGCTCCTATATTTGTCAATAAATATATACAATTTATACACAATTAATTTGTAGCACATTGATTTAGATAAATTGATATTTTCATGAGCATAAACAATTTGCATTAGATTACGTTCTATCAACTCATTTAAATCAAATTGTGTTAATCACAAAATAAAATAATAAATAGCATTTATGTCACTAAAATGATGCCTTTATCATATTGTAACCACTTTAATCAATTTTTATTTGATTGCCAAATGACTCAATTTCTTGTACAGTCTGAAATATCTGGTGAAAATATAAATATGATCTGGTGAAAATATAAATATGATTATAGAATAATTTTAATAGCAACATACCATATGTTATGTGCTGAAAAATACTTGGATATTGAGATCTATTGATTTTTATAAAATTTGTCCAAATTATATCAAGAAATGTTCGCAATATATCTTGATTTTTAAATAATTTGCCCAACTTTTTTATTCTTTTCTCTTTCTAAAAACCATCATGACTAAGGGCCCGTTTGGGGCAGCTTATTTGGTGCGGTGGTGTTTTGAAAATGCACATTTTGTATAATTATTTGAAGGTAAAAATCATTTAAATACACACATTTAGAGTGCTTTGTTAATTAAACATCAAATGCAAATGTAAACTCACAATAAAAGGTATTCGAGGGCATATTATATCTCAATTTCGTGTGTTTTACTTGCCTGAGAAGTGCTTTATGTGACCATTTGAGACTTGGCAACATGTTTTTATCCTTCAATTATGCTATTTGGTCAATATGATAATGAAGAATACCTTAACTTAATGATTAAAAGTTTTCAACTCTCAATTGTAAGATCATTATTAAAAATATTTGGCAATAAGAGAGTTTTTAGATTCATAATTCAATTTTTTTGTGATATTAAAGCTTGAGTACTCATTTTAAATAGAAAATTAGGCTCGTTGCAAGATAAATTAATAAAACCATGTTTTGGAATATTTAGTTTGAATATTTATGAACCAAGTTGTTTTGCACCCGATGCTTGATTGGATTCAAATTAGACCAATTTTGATATCATTTGGTTCGTCTTCTTGAAACGGTCGTGTAACTCTAAACTTTTAGGAATTGGGGGTTAGATGATCTTAAATTTGAGTTTGAAAGATTCCTTATAAAAATGCATTGAAATTTGTACTAAAAAAATTGTTTATAACACATCAGAAATAAAAAATTATCATGGTGCACGAGAAGAATTTGTGGGCACACGATATTTAGATTCAGAAGGCTTACTTCACTCATCATAGAATAAAGGAAGGGGATTGGAAATTCTACCTTTTGGCATCTATTAATGTCTATAACTTTTTTATGGAAACATTTACTTCTTTTTTTTTTCAAAATTAAATAATAAAAAAATGCTCTTGAATAATTCCTCTCAATGTTTTAAATCATTTTGAGTTATCCGCTGCGGCGGCGTTTTAAAAACACTGCCTCACAATTAGTAAATTACGTTTGAGTAACTTATCCGAAAACACTTGTTTTTTTACACTAAACCTGAAAAGTAGGTCGAACCCCGCGGTTCGCGTTTTCAAATAAACGAATTATCTGGATAAGCACAAGCTGCCCCAAACGCACTTTTAGTTGAAACTTGTCAATGTGTTAGATATAATACAATTAATTTCATCTATGTTAAATTTATATTTTAATACTAATGTTCTAAGTCCAAGTAGTTCACCGTCGCTTCTCGCCGAAACGAAATATTCAATTTAGAGCGAAGCGAGAGATCAGGGAAGAAGCAGCCAATTCTTCTCTTCCCCAACCTTCTCCTCAATGGTAAGAGGATAACTCGCTTCCCTAATTGTTTATCATTCGTTTCATGAAAATGGGTTGGAGTCTAGTCCCGTCTTGTATTTTGGAAATTTTTAGGGTTTATAAGATCTTTATCATTCACAGGCGGCGAAACCCGTGACAAGCCCCGTCCCCGTTGCCTGGTATCCATCCCTGTCGGTTCTGATGCTTTCGATCGGACTCATGCTCACCGCTTCTTTCTTCATGTAAGTTTTATTGTAAGCGATCTCAGTTTTGCTTAACTGGAGTTTTACTAATGGGACTCTGATCTGCTAAATATTTTTTATTATGTTATTTTACTTTTAGAGTATGTAATGTTGCTTTTGGGGAGTCTGATGATTTTTCTCTTTTTCTTTTGGCTTATAAGATACGAGGAAATCTGTGATTGATTCTATGCAAATTTGTAATAACTTAAATTGTTATTTAAGAATTTACAGGAAAATTGATTTCTTAAGGAAGATGTTTCTTAAGTATCTTGAGATAGATTCACATTTGGAGTTTGGGTGGTTTAATTGGTTTGGTTAATTGGAATGAATTTTGTCTTCAATGTCTTCATGATTTTGGCAATTCTAGTTAGCTAGATGTAATGGTTGTTACAAATGGATAACCGTTCTGACACAGGATTTAATTGGAGACGCTCAACTACTGATGCTGTAACTCTTCCAAGTCTTGCATTTATCACATATGGTCCATGTTCATCTCTTGACGCATTGTTTTCAGCTTTTCTATTAGTAAGGCTTTTATTAAGGTACAACAACTGTTAGGCATGATTTGCCACTCTCTATCATGGTTCCCTCTCTCTTTTCCTGCTGGATTCCTACAACTCAGACCAGTGGAATGAAGCCTTACATTGCAATTCAGTTTGCTGACTGTAATAGAAGGATGCAAAGGTTTTATGGGAGAAGATTAAGATACCTTAGCTGTACATTGTTTATGAAATTTCACACTGCTCTGGAAAGTTTGGGTACTTAGAAGTCATCTGACTTATTGTTTTATGAGCTAAAACAGAAATAGCAGTAGGAGTCATCTGGCATTATTTTCTTGTCATCTAGAAACATCTACTGTAGTCATATCTGTCATCTTCAATCAGATTCTAGAATCTACAATCATTAATTTTTACGTTAATTCTTTGGCATGTAGTTTTAATATTAATGATCATGGTGATCTTGAGTTCCTTCGTTTTCTTTTCTTTTTAATTCTTATTTTTATAGCAACTACAATAACGGTTTTTTTGCAACTAATTATCATATATTACTGACATGGCAATCATAATTTATCAGAGGATATCTTTTGCATCATTATTCTGTAAAATATACTGTAATAAAAAATACAGTATAGAGAATCACTTGATTTTGTATATATAATGGATTTTAAAATTAAAAACTAGTAATAGAACTTCCCATATGGAAATCATTTCTTTGGATATCAAATCTTGCACGCCCCTTAAAATTCATTTAGCTATTGTTTCATGAAATATTCACCTTGTGCTAATTGGCATGTTAGACATAGTTCTTGAGCATCTATATGTGCAAGTGTCTAATTTGATGCAATACAACAACAACAACAATAACAACAAGCATTTATCCTACTAGGTGGGGTTGGCTATATGAATCATTTTTCTATATTGCATCCTATTAAGGGTCAAATTTTCATTCAATTCTAACAAATTAAGATCATCTTTTATACAATATGCCCAAGTCTTTTTAGGTTTACTTCTACTTTTCTTAACATAAGTGGAATCTAAAACATCTATTCTCCTAATAGGATCATCAAATGGTTGACATTTAACGTGACCAAACCATCTAGATGGCTCTCTCTAATATTGTTCGTCAATGGAGCTACACCACCCCTATCACAAATATATTCATTTCTCATTTTGTCTCTAAGTGTCAAACCACTCATCCACCTAAGCATTTTCATCTCAACAACACTTAACTTTATTTTATGCTTCTCTTTTAAAGGCCAATATTCTGTATCATAGAGCATTGCATGTCTCACCGTCATCTTATAAAATTTTCCTGTCAGTTTAAGCGATACTTTTCTATCACACAATAAACCCGATGCATTCCTCTACTTCAACCAACCAGCTTAAATTTTATTAATAACATCCCCATATATATCACCATCACTTTGAACAATAGACCCGAAATATCTAAAACGATCACACCTTTTAATGATTTGATTACCCATAATTACAACTCAGCCATTAGGGCTACAACTACTAAAATTAAGTTCCATGTATTTTGTTTTAGATTTACTCCCACGAAGGCCTTTAAACTTCAATGTAGACCTCCATAATTCAAGTTTTTCCTGAGCTTTTTCTCTAGTCTTATCGATAAGAAGGATATCATTATCGAAAAGCATACAACAAGATACATTCTCATGTAAATGTCCAGACATCCATAACTAAAGCAAAAATATATGGGCTTAAAGCTGATCCCTAATCTGACTGAAATAGAAAATACTTGGTCAATCCTCATTCTATTTGAACACAATTAACAACTCTAGTATACATATTTTTAATGACATAAATATAATTCATATCAACATCTTTTTTCTCCAGAATTCTCCAAAAGGACTTTTGTAACTTTATCATAAGCTTTTTCGAAATCAATAAAAATCATATGTAGATCCTTCGTATTCTCTCCGTACTTTTTCATCAAACCTCTCAATAAATGCATAGCGTTCCATAGTAGACCTATCCAACATAAATTCAAACTGATTATGAGAAATCTTTGTATCACGTCTTAACTTATGTTCAATTACCCTCCCATAAATTTAAAGTACGACACATAACTTAATTCCTTTATAATTTGCACATTTTTGTGCATACCATTTCTTCTTAAAAATGGGGATCAAAATTTTCTTCCTCCACTCCTCAAATATATTTTTTAGTTTTTAAAATAATATTAATGAGTTTAGTAAGCGAAGAAACTCTAAAATCTCCTAAATATTTCCACACTTCATTTGATATATCATCAAGTTCTACTGATTTTTCACCATTGGTTTTCCTTAAAGTCTCAATTTTTTTTTAGTAGCACGACAGTAAAAATAGAATGTTTTATTATTATTAATGATATTAAGATCACTAAGATCTATATTTTTTTCAAAAATTTCATTAAAAAGTTTATCGAAATAGCTTATTCACATATGTTGAATATCTTCTTCTAGCAAAAGCACTTTTTGATTTTCATTTTCAATACACTTTACTTGAATTAAATCTTTTCTTTTCTCTTTATTTGCCTAGTTTATACATATATTTTTCACTCACTTTAGTATCAAATCTATTATAAAGATTAATGAAAATAGAAGTTTTAGCATCATAAGCTATTTTCTTAGACTCTATACTGACTACCTTATATTTTTCCAGTTCTCTAAGCTTTTATATTTAAACTGATTTTAATAACACAACTACTATTTTATCTTTTCTTGCACATTTTTATTCCATCAAAAATTATTTTTATTTATAAAAACTTTTCCTTTTGATTCTTCAAGTACATCTTTTGTCACTTATTTAATAGTGTTTGTTATTTTAACCCATATAAAATTCGCTTCTTCATGAACATCTCAAAATTTGAAATTTACTAATAAAAATATTTTTATTTGTGTCTTTTAGGTGCCCCCATATAACTCTATGATAATATTTTCTTATATTTTTATCTTTCAACTTTTCATCTTAAAATCCAGAACTAATAATCGATGTTGAGTATTTAATTTTCACTTGAAATTATCTTACATTCTATACGCTCTCGACGATCTCTTTTCTCATAAGCAAATAATTAATTTATGTTCTATTAGATCCATTTCTATGAGTAATAATATATTCATATCTTTTTTTAAATAAAGTATTATCAATAACAAAATCATACGATAAAGTAAAATTTAGTATGGTTCTACCTTCACTAATCACTCCAAAACCGTAACCACAATGAATATTTTTAAAGTCTTCCACCACTCTACTAATATTCGCTTTTAAATCTCCTCCAATAAAAATTCTTTTTTCAAGAGGTATTATTTATATTAGTTCTTCTTAGTAATTCCAGTTTTTTTTTTTTTTTTTTGAATCTATATCTAAACCTGCTTGAGGAGCATAAACACTTATAATATTAAAAATCTTAGTATCAAAAACAATCTTTAGGGCTATAATTCTATCTCTATTTCTATTAATTTTTACAACATTATCTTTCAAACTCTTATTTATAATTACAACTTAAATTGTTTGGTAACTTTACAACTTAAATTGTTTGGTTATAAGGAAAGGTAACCTTATTATATCTTTGATTTTATGTTCGAAACAAAAGAAGTATTCGTTGGATGGAAATACTTAATGTTTATGCATTTTTTTCATGATAAGAATTTATCATTATAACTAATCATCAATTTATTAGCTAATTAATGATCAATTTGGAAACTAACAGAATTATTTATGACCAACTTTTATTGAGAAATCAGTTACAACTTAAAGGGTGCTCATACTTTGATAACTAATTGAAAAAATTAATCTAAGTAATTTGTTTGTTTAAGCATAATAATATGTGTTTAATGAATAATTGTAAGTACTAAAATATGTTATTATTTGAATCGATCATCAGGTAATTTTAATTTACTATTTTTAAGAAGCAATTGATAGTTCTTAACTTAGTATTGAATAGTATTCAGAAAGATGAGAAGATTAAGCTTGCAATACGCTGAAATAAGATAAATTTGGTTGTGGATTAAGATAGTCCTAGTTTAAGGACTAATCCATCAAAGCCAGGGCTTAATATCTTCTCAGGTTTAGACTCCAAGTACACCTTTCCCATAATTGAAGGGTCATGTACTTTTGAGAATTCATGCATGGGTCTTATGATTTAATTTTTTTATGATATCAAATCGGCTTGTCCACAGTTTTACATTAGTTTAATTTTATTTCAACTATCGCCCAAAATTCATTTTAACTTTTTAAGCAATCCATAATTAAATCACTGTCATGGGCCTTATCTCAAGGATTAAGGTTAAATTCAAAACCCTTCTTTTCTATTATTTTTTTAAATACTATATCATGAGTGTTAACTCTATTATGTGGAAGTTTTTCATACAAATTCTTGTGTTACTGATGGCCTAACTAGGTTTGTAATCGAGCAGAGGTAAGTCAATTATGTCGTGGATTGATCTTCGGTTGGTCGAATGATAAGTTGATTAGTTCAAGCTTGAGCCGAGCTTTCACATATATGTTCATCTTTAATTTGCTTAAATTTTTAATACTCACACTTGATTTGTATTTTGCTTGTTTATATTTATTGAACATGCTAAACATTCGAATGAGTATTTAATTTTTTATATAAAGCTAGCAAACAAAGTTAAAAATTTGAATAAGTAATTGATTTTTTATATAAAATTATTAATAAATAATTTTACAAATCTAAGTACATAAGTAATTGAATAAATTTCAAATTAGTATCTAAATAGTACATAAGCACTTGTTGAGCGAGCGAGCTTATTCGTGAATGTTCATAAATGAGTTGGACCATATTCAAATTTGATTCATTTAACTTTTGAATTAAAAAAAAAAAAAACTTCAAAATTATGTGTTAATCTGAACAAACATGCAACAATAACAACAATAGGCCTTTATCTCACTAAATAGGGTTAGCTACATGAATCATTTTTCTCGATTGTGCTCTACTAAGTGCCATATTTTCATTTAATTCTAAATAAAGATCATTTTTTATACAAGAAATCCATGTCTTTTTAGGTTTACCCTTTACCTTTCTTAACATAAGTTAAATCTAAAATATATACTCTCTTAACTAGGTCATCAGATGGTTGACTTTTAATGTGATCAAACCATTTAATGCGGGTTTCTCTAATTTTGTCTACCGCAAGAGCTACCTCAACCTTATCATGGACATATTCATTTCATTTTTTGCCTTTAAGCGTAAAGCCACTCATCCATTTGAGCATTCTTATCTCAACAACACTTAATTTTATGCTCTACTAAGTGTCATATTTTCATTTAATTCTAAAATTAAGATCATTTTTTATACAAGAAATCCAAGTCTTTTTAGGTCTACCCTTTACCTTTCTTAACATAAGTCAAATCGAAAATATATAATCTCTTAACTAGGTCATAAGATGATTGACCTTTAATGTGATCAAACCATTTAATGCGAGTCTCACTAATTTTGTCTACCGCAGGAGCTACCCCAACCTTATCATGGATATTCTCATTTTGTTTTTTGTCTTTAAGTGTAAAGCCGCTCATCCATTTGAGCATTCTTAACTCAACAACACTTAACTTAATTTTATGCTTCTCTTTTACGAGCGCATTTTCTGTCCGGACTACTGACGTAACTCTACGTGCGACGGGGGTTATTCTTGAGTTATTTTCAGGTTATTTCTGGGTTATTTTCAATAATCCCGAAATAACCCAGAAATAACTTAAAAATAAAGACCGCGGGTTATTTCGGGATTATTACAAATAACCCAGAAATAACCTGAAAATAACTCAGGAATAACCTCCGCGACACGTAGAGCTACGTCAGGAGTCCGCACAGAAAAATTAGGCCTTTTTTATAGGCCATAAAGCATTGTAAGTCTCAATACCATCTTACAAAACTATCCGTTATGCATAAGCGATACTTTTTCACACAATAAGTCCAATGCATTTCTATATTTCAACTTTCTAACTTGAATTCTACTAATAACATCTCCCTCTGTAGCACCATCACTTTGAACAATAGACCTGAGATATCTAAAACGTTCACCTCTTGTAATGACTTGATCCCATAATTACAACCTTGCCACTAGATCTACTACTACTAAAATTACATTCCATATATTGAGTTTTAGGTCTACTCAATTGAGGCCTTTAGACTCTTATGTTGACCTCATAATTCAAGTGTTTCTTGAACTTTCTCTAGTCTTATCCACAAGAAAAATATCATCAACAAAAAACATACACTAAGGTGCATCATTATGTAAATGTCCAATATTAACATCCATAATTATAACAAAAGATGTAGGCTTAAAACCGTTCCCTGATTTAATCCAATTGAAATAGGAAAATGTTAGGTCAATCCTCCTTGTATTTGAACACAATTAACAACTCTAGTACAAATATCTTTAATGACTTGAATATAAGCAATATTAACATATTTCCTTTCTATAACTCTCCAATATACTCTTGGATCATTATCATAAGTTTTTTTAAATCAATAAAAACTATAGGTAGTTCCTTCTTACTTGAACTCTTTTTGAACCTTATCATAGGTTTTCTAAAATTAATAAAAACTATATGTAGATTCTCCTTTTAATAATCACCTATGATTACAACTCTACCACTATATTTACTACTACTAAAATTACATTCCATGTATTCAGTTTTAGGTCTACTCAAATAAAAGCTTTTAGATTCTAAAGTTGAACTCATTATTTAAGTGTTTCTTGAACTCTCTCGTCTTATCTACAATTACATCATCAGCGAAAAGCATACACTAAGGTACATCCTCCTGTAAATGTCCACTAAGAATATCTATAACTAAAGCAAAAAAGATGTAGGCTTAAAACCGATCCCTGATGTATTCCAACTGAAATAAGAAAATCCTTGGTCAATCATATTTAGTATGCATATATTTAATGACTTGAATATAATTAAGATTAACATATTTAGTAACATTAACATATTTCTTTTCTATAACTCTCCAAAATATTTCTCTTAGAACCTTATCATATTGTTTTTAAAATCAATAAAAATTATATGTAGATCCTCCTTAATCTCTCTGTATTTCTCTAGCAAACCTCTCAATAAATATATAACTTCCATAGTTGACTTGTCTATCATGAATCCAAATTGATTTGAGAAATTTTAATCACTTTGTAATCTATGTTAATTTACTCTCTCCCATAACTTTAATCTTTGACGCATTAATCAAATTCTTTTATAATCTACACTCTCTTGTGCATCCCTTTTATTCTTAAAAATAAAAAACTAATACACTCTTTCTCCACTCAACAAATATCTTTTTAGTTTTTAAAATAATATTAAAAAATTAGTTAAGCCAAAAAATGTTACAGATCTCTTAAAATTTTCACACTTCTATTAGAATATTATCAAACCATACTTGTTTTTTCACATTTCATTTTCTTTAAAGCCTTCTCAACTTCTGTTTTGCTTATGGGACGGCAAAAATAATAATTTTTGTTATTATTTATGATATTAAGATAACTAAAATTGATTGTATTTTCACAATATTCATTGAAAAGTTTATCGAAATATCTCACCTATTTATGTTAAATATTCTCATATAAGGAAAACACTTTTTTATTTTCTTTTTTAATACAATTTATTTAAACTAAATCTTTCTTTTTCTATTTTTTTTTTTGACTAGTTTATACATATATTTTTCACAATTTTTAGTATCTAATCTATTATGAAGATATTAAAAGTAAAACTCTCAGTATCACAAATTATTCTCTTAAATACACTACATACCACCTTTCACTTAATGCCACTTTTTATTTTTTTCAATTCTCCGTCAAAAATACATTTTTATAACAAAATTTTTATTTTTTTTATTCTTTTTTGCACATATTATTATTCCACACGAAGTATTTTTATTTATAAGAATTTTTCATTTTGATTCATCAAGCACATTGTTTGCACTTTTAGTTTGAATAAACATGACTGAGTACTGATCGAGCTGAGTTCGAGTTATTTTTTAAGTGGGTTGGTTTATGTACAGCTCTAAGCGGTAACCCTTTTCTTTCTGAATAAATCTTGCACATAAATCTGTCTACTTGTCTTATTGACACATCTTATCTTTGCTTTATAAACCATTAATTTATTTTGCACCACCATATTCTTACAAGGAGCTACTCTTTTTTTAAAGGTCATAGGTTAAACATTAAACAGTGTTGCGTGTAAACACGTCAACACCATTTAGGGTTCACTCATATGGATAGGGACACAATGGTTTGGACTTTAAAGCCATATAGGTTGACCAAGTCAATGCATAGTTATGATATGACAATTTAAGGAGACTCAATCTAATCACCTGTTGGTATCGATGCTAACTCTTATCGTTCAAGAGATCACAATGGTGTGTTAGCTTGGATTGAAATAATTAGGATCTATGTTCTACAACTGGACAACCAGGGTCTGTATGTGATATAGACTAGGCCGCGAACAACTTATTTTTAGCCTCATAGCATAGCAGTGTTGAGTTAACTCATTTAGGATGGGCATACTAGGGACATGCAGACTCCACACACCAAGCACACGGGCCTGCATTATGCTTTCCTATTCTTGACTTGCTTATGAATCCTTTGAACCAACCAAATCAATGGTTATACCAAGCATTTCTGGGCTTTCTTTTAGTGGTCAACAAATTCTATCTATCTATCCATCTATCTATCTATCCATCTATCTATCTATCTATCTATCTATATATATATATATATATATATATATATATATATATATATATATATATATATATATATATATATATATAT
>NEWO01000002.1:153711-201144 GCA_003013225.1 Phalaenopsis aphrodite
TGTTAAAGTTGGCAATATTTAGATCGCAACATTGAAATTAAAGTTCAAATTAATAGGAGTTCACAGGTTAAACACTGATCATCGATTGGTTATCTGATGACCAAGATCTGGATGCAAAACTTAGATCATTGGATGAAAAGTTGACAACTATGTGGATTATTGGATTGTTTTGGCTAGCTAGTCCATGAAACCTTATCTTGTTGGAAAACAGTAATATGCTTTATTTTAAATTATCTTGTTTAGACTGTTTTTTTTTTTCAAATTCAATATGAGCTTACTGCTGATATTGCATAGTTAATTTAGAAAGGATAAACTTGGAATTCAAATTTATTCCTACTTTAATTTGCTTAAATATAAAGGTCTACTACCTGAAATAAAAATCAAATCACTTACGTGACAAATCCTTTCTCCCTATCTTTTTTTTCCTCTCCCTTGGCTACCAACCAACCTCGTAGCCAAAAATCTTTGACCTCTTTTGTTTTGCTACTGCCTTCTGTCACTACCGACATCTTTGACCACCTCAATTGCCTTTGCATTGATGTCCCGATTTCTGTCGAGTTATAGAACAACGAAAAGGAGTTCATTGTTTGTTGCCTATTGAAATCAAAAACTGGAAATAACATTTTGATGCTGCCTAGCGAAGAAGAAATCAAAATCAGAAGAACTTGTTATAACAACCAATGGAGAGTCCAAATCATAGACGAAAGATCATCTAATGCAAAGAAAATATTGTGAGATACCATTAATTTGAATGATAAAGCACCAGGTTATTATACATTTTCTTGCCCATTATAGCCGTTTATTAGCAACTTATGTCATGGAGTTAAGAGATTAGCACCAGTTAAGTTGTATTAGAGCATTAGTACTTGATGTTTATTAGTGATAGGTCATCAACAAATTACATAATCCATCACAAATCTCGAGGCAAGACACAAATCTCGAGATAATCTTTTAAACAAAAAATATTCAAACATTAATAAAAAATCATCCAGAAGTCAGACTTCAACAAACTTATAGTCAAATTGATTGGCTCGACAAGACGAAACCAATTATAACAAAATTGGTTCAATTCGAACCAAATCAAGTCCCGATCAAGACGTTAAACCATGTTTAAAAGTTTTCTGGACACATTTGAAAGTTTAAATGAATGTTGAATTCAACGATTTTATAGTTAAATAAAGCGTTTCGACAAGACGAATCTAACAAGCTCAGGATAGCTCAATTTCGACATCATTAAGGTACTCAAATGTCTATCAAACACCATCTAATCGAAGAAAATTCTTTAGACTATCCGATCAAAGTGGTTTATATTTCTGCATTAATTGCATCCAGAAGACTATAAATAGACACTCCCCTCTTATGAGTGGGAGGAGAGCTTAAGACTTGAGAAAGTGCTTAAAGTTTTGAGGAGTTGAAGTTCACTATCAATCCTGTTGCGCAAACCACTCCGACCTCCGTCCATCATCGTCAACTGTCATCAACCACCACTATCAATCCTGTTGCGCAAACCACTCCGACCTCCGTCCATCATCGTCAACTGTCATCAACCACCACTGATCTGACGCTGCCAATCGCTATCGGTCACTGCGCATTCCTAGCAACAAATGCATCAGCACGACGACACCGTAACTTGAGAAATCTAATAAACCTTTCCCTTCTGTGAGACAAGTGATTGCAAGTGTAATAATCTTTTTATAATAGAACTCTTCTGGGTCAGGCCTTGCAGTTTTTCTCTTTTCATGTTTTTCACTTAAAAACTTCTAGCGTCTATTAATTAATCTATTATTTGCGTATGTGTAGAATCTTCGTACCACGCTAAGATGATAATTTGTCACTTTACTGTTGCGAATTTTCTAGCACACATCAGTTTGACATTTTTTGTGGGAAACTTCAATCCCACTACTGAAGTACTTGCGAGCCTTACTACATGGCCATCAGACACAATATTCGTTATAACGGAGCATCCCACTCCAACATCTATCATTCCAGGGAGAAGCCACGAAGCCAAGGGTAGCATGGCCTCTTCATCTTCCTATCGTGAGAGACACTATCCTGCGGACGAAGGCATGTTAGATCCTTCTCTGGAAGACCGAATACACAGAATGGAGGAGTCTCAATTAGAGATTTTACAGCTCCTACGCGGGGCTCGACAACTGTTGCCCACACCATTGATTGAAACTTGATTACCATTAACTCGACGACCTACGGGAAATACAATGCTCATAGGAACTCGTGTTGGCCCCCCTCCCTAGGAAGGAACACTTTCATTGCCAGATTGTAATGCTCAACTTCTAGATACCGCAAGTCCTACTCATCCATCTCACGTAGCTCACCTGACACCACCACGCCTTGCTGTTATTCCAGATGATGTCATGCGTAATGAGTTACGACGCCTCGACCGAGAAGAGTTCCCTTTAAAGAAGAAGGATCACTTTCCCACTCACGGTAACATCCATGAATCTTCTCTCTTAGCGGATGTGGTCCTCCAACACCTCATCCCAACAGGCTTCAAGCTTCCTAATATCGACACTTACAAAGGGATGACTGACTCCTATGAGCATATTGATCACTATCGAACCATCATACGCATTCAGCGTGCCTCTAATGCGATTATGTGTCAAGTGTTCCCTATCATTTGTACAAGACAAGCTCACACCTGGTTCTACTCTGCCTGGGGGTATTGTAAATATCTTTAATGAGCCTGACTAATAGATCATCAAGGATTCATCACAACTCTCGGGAATTTGCCAAAGTGAAGGAGAGTCGCTCAATGACTACTTTCGCAGGTTTTTCGTTGAAGCCTGTCAGATTCCGGAAGTGGATACGTTTACTGAGAGGAGTCTTCCTTGGGGGGCTGCACCTATGACCCTTCTACTCATCACTAATACGTGAGACATTTCGTTCTTATGCTAACATTGTCTACAGTGTAAGGCCCAAATCACTGCAAACGAGACCATCAACGCACATAAGGAGCAGTTCGAGCAGTTTTGAGGAAAGCACAAGAGTAACACCGAAGAATAATCAATCTTCGCCACGGAGAAAGTCTGAACAACATAGAAATCGTGAACTCCCTAACTTGCTGGCCAGCGAAGTGAGCATCGACCTAAGAAAGAGTATAGACCACTCAACACGTCGCATGTTAGCATCTTGATGGCCATCAAAGTTGAGGGAATTATTAAGTAGCCTTACCCCCTAAATCCTAACTTGGGAAATCAGGAACAATACTGTCATTTCCATCGATGTCGTGACCACACCACTGAGACATATAAGCTGCTTAAGGAATAGATTGAAAGGTTGATTCGACATAGATATCTTGGTCTATTTGTGCAAAACAAATATGCTGGTACTGATAATGCTCCCACTGGGGGGCAACATACACAAAAACAACATGGGGGCCACCCAGTTGTGGGCGAAATTCAGACAATTGCTGGAGATTTGTTGTTCGCCGATAAAGTCCAACATCCACGCAGAAGAATTTGCACTTTGAGCCTATCACTTTTGATAATTCTAATTTATAAGGAGTCTATGCCCCCCACCAAAACCCTCTCGTAATTAGCGCAGGAATTGATGAACCTTGCTATAACGTAAAGAGGATCCTGATCGACAATAGGAGTTCTGTCGATGTATTATTCTACTCCACTTTCCTCAATTTGAGACCAACAATGGAAACACTTCAACCTGCATTCGGGCTATTATACAATTTTGATAATCTATCGGCAAAGGTCGAGGGAACAATAAATTTCTTTGTTATCATGAGAATTTTTCCTCGATAGACAACCCACTTAATCTAGTTCATCGCCTTTAAGTCAGAATCAACATACATTGCCATCTTCATGGGACCCTTGCAATCCATCTTTGACACATTATGACTTTTGTGCCACACCTGAAGCTCAAGTTCCCAATCTCAGTAGGATCATCAGATAGCGCAATCACTCAGGCAAGCCTAACCACGCTCATCAGTGATACTTAATATCGAGAACTACGATCTTCAAGATGTATGTGTATCTCAACGGGCTTCTCCAGTGGAAGACTTGAGCTATGTCCCGCTCTCCGCTGAACACCCCTCACGAACGATGCATCTTGGTTCCCTACTCTTTGATGATCAAAGGTTAGATTATATAGATCTTCTCCGGAGGAACCAAGACATTTCACATGGATTACTTCCAACATGCTTGGAGTCGACCTAACAATAATCATGCACTCTTTAAAGATAGATCTGACTTTTAAATCGGTCATCCAGAAGAAGCACAACTTCTCCTTAGATCACTTACAAGCCATCGAACGAGAAGTCAACAAGTTTCTGGTGGCAAGTTCATAGGGGAAGTACACAACCCCGTGCGGCTGGCCAATGTCGTCATGGTCAAAAATGCTGGCGGTGCATGGAGAATGTGTGTTGATTATACCGACATCAACAAAGCTTGTTCAAAAGATTGTTTCCCCCTCTAGCGCATAGGTCAACTCGTCGATGCCACATCCAGGCACTAGATGCTCAGTTTCATGAATGCATACTCGGCGTATAACCAGATAAAGATGAATCCAAGGGATGAGGAAGCCACCTCCTTTCAGACAAATAAGGGTTTGTAGTGCTACCAAGTTATGCCATTCGGGTTGAAGAACGTCGGTGCAACCTATCAACGCCTCATGAATAAGGTCTTCAAAGACCTTGGGCATACAATAGAGGTGTACATTGAAGTGTGTTTCTGACTACTTCATCAGTATGGCATACATCTCAATTCGACTAAATGTGCCTTTAGAGTAACATCGGGGAAGTTCCTATGATTCATGGTTACTCATCGTGAAATTGAGGTAAATTCAGAAGAAATCAAAGCACTGAGAGACTAATGCTTCTAAGGAACTTCAAGGAAGTGCAACAGTTGAATGGTCCTATAGCCGCCCTATCTCGCTTCCTAGCTCATTCTGGGGACATGTATCTACCGTTTCAAGACATTAAGAGGTGCTAATAACACTTACTTTCAGTGGACAGATGACTATCAAACTGCGTTCGAGCAACTCAAGACATATTTGGCTTCGCCGCTCCTCTCAAAGCCCTTTCAGGGAGGGGTTGTATATTTATCTGGATATTTCACCTTACAAAATAAGCTCTGTCCTAGTTAGGGTCGAGAATTTCGTCGAAAGACCAGTTTATTATGTCTGCAAGATTCTCTCTGACATAGAAAATTGCTACCTGTTGGCGGACAAGACTGCACTGGTTTTAGTATTTTCAGGAAGGAGATTTTGTCCGTACTTCCAGACCCACACTATCGGCGTTTACACACAACTCTCTTTGAAGTCTATCTTACAAAAATCAGAAGCATCAGGAAGATTAGTTAAATAGTCAGTAGAATTGGAAGAATTTGACATTCATTATCTACCATGACCAAACAATAAATTACAAGTGTTGACCGACTGTGGTAGAATGTAAATGTCTACTTCTGATGTGCCGTATTTTTCTCCTCTGCTACTTTACATGGACGGAGCATCCAAAACTTTAGTGCCGGTACTGGAATACTGCTTATCTCCCCAAAACAAGACATCTTGGAGTTTGGGCTCTGCTTGAAATTTCCAGTCACCAATAATGTTGTCGAGTATGAAGCCCTTGTCGCTGGATAAAACTCACCATCGACTGTAAAATACGAAATATGATTGTCTATACTGATTCTCAGCCCGTCACATCCCAAGTAGAGGGAGAATTTTATGCCCATAACTTACAACTGGTGCAATATGTCAGTCCGGTGAAAAAACTTCTCGCCCGAATTGAAACAAACCAGCTCATTCACATTTTCCCAGTATCCAACGCCCTTGAGTGATTATGCCTATTGATGACCCAAAGGAGCCACCTTGATGGTCCCATCATCTCCTTCCTCCGAAACGAAACGCTGTACGATGATGCTACTGCGTCAATTCGCCTCCGGCGCATGGCCGCCAATTTCATTCTTATTGGGGATGAACTGTATAAAAAGACATTTGTATGTGCATACCTCAAGTGTCTTCTCTCCTCTGAAGCTGATTACACCTTGCGAAAGGTTCATTCCAGAATATGTGAGGAGTATCTTGCGGGTAGAGCTCTTGCCGTTAAAATAATGAGAGATGATTTCTATTGGCACATGATCAAGCAAGACGCTTTGAACTTTGTGCAAAAGTGCAATAGTTGTTAACTACACTCCAATCTTACGCATGTTTCGTCAGTAGAACTCACATCATTTCTGAGTCCTTAATTTTTGGCCCAATGGGGGGTTGATATCCTTGGACCGTTTCCAATAGCCATTGGACAATAAAAATTCATTATCTTAGTTTTCGGCTACTTCACCAAGTGGGTAGATCACTGAAGCCAATGCCAAGAAGTTTGTCTAGAAAAACATTGTTTGTTGCTTCGGGCTCCCCATGAAGATTATCACTGATAATGAGACTCAATTATTTGGAAGGTGTTCATGTTATTCATGTTGAGAGAGAGAGAGAGAGAGAGAGAGAGGAATAGGAAAAAAAAAGGTGGTCGAAGCGAGCCACTATTCATGTTGACACCCTTCAGAGTGATTGCTAATAGACAAATTACTACTCATGCAAATTACAAAAATAACAAGAAGATAGAGTTGAATGAAAAGAGAAGCGGTTGAAGGTGGAATATTTCTCTTAACATTTTTTGCACATTACTTATTGTAGTTTTTGTAATTTTCTTGAGTGGTGATTTGTCTATTTAAAGTCACTCTGAAGCAATGTTTTAAAAATTTGATCGGACTGGCCGGTTTAACCACGAACTGGCAGCTGACTCGGCTTTAAAAGCCCCAAAATAGTTTTAGGCTTCAAGCCAAAAAATGATCGGTTCGATCGACAAACCAGTTCACCCAGTTTAAGCGCAATTCCCCTCTTAAATTCCGTAAAAGGCTAAAAGCCCTAAATCCCTGCGTGATTCACAATCCATCCTCTTCCCTCACGGTCGAAGACATAATGAAGCTCTCCAAGGCCCGAACCGCAGAATTGTCGCTTTCAAAGGCTAGAAGCTCTTCGCTTCTCTTTACCTTCCCAGTTCTTGGCTTCGTGTAGGCATTCAAAGCTCTCGTTCGAAGCAAAGCCAGAGTCAAACACCACTAAAATTTTTTTATTTTTCGTCTTCTGGCTTCCCCGTTTCTTCTTTTTTCAATAATCAAATCCTCTAATTGAGGACCTCTATACGTTTCTTTGATTAGTTTTTGTGGTTTGCAGTTTGCGATTTGCTTTAATTAGATGAAAAAATATTCAGGTTTATTGTTGTTTTGTTTAGGCTTATGGCATTCATGCTTAATTTAACTTATTTTTAACCCCCCGCAGAAATGAGGTATGTATTATATTGTTTGTGCTGTTCTATGATGACTTTGGGTGCAGTTGACTGGTTCATTTGAGCTCGGATTCTTTGTTTTTTTTTTTCAATAGGCAATGGTAGTTATTTTTTATAGAATAGATTTAGTGGCCGGGTTGTTCAAGTCTTTTTTTATTTGTTGGCTGTGTTTTTTATTTTGCTTTCACTATATTTTTTATAGAATGTGCTCTAATTTTAGGAGAACATTCTGTTCGATATATATATATATATATATATATATATATAGATTATGTTAGATTTACATATTTAACTTCTTATTTATGTACGAAAAGGTGTATTTCCATTTTAGAAGTAAAAGTAGTGTTATTTTTCATGTGTTATGAAAAATTTGGGTGGTATGAAAGTAAGAAAGTAATGTTTATGTGTTAGATATGTAAACACATAAGAATTGTGTGGTATTTATGTAAATGCCCCTCGTTGATATAAGGTTTTACTTTAATATGATTAATGACTCATTGGTGTTGTGCTTATAATTTTGCAATTTCCATTTAAAATTTAAATATTTGTTATTTATATTTATTATGTCATCCGGTTCAACGCCGGTTAAATCGATGAACCTTGAACATTTCTTTCTTCTAGTTTGATATTCCGCTCGGTTTTCAAAACCTTGCTCTGAAGGGTGTGAACATAAATCCCCTTGAACTAGGGTGATCAACATCAATAGTGGCTCGCTTTGGAGGGAGTCTTTGCACATTTCTCTTTGTTATTTTTGTAATTTGCATGAGTAGTGATTTGTCTATTTGTAGTCACTCTGAAAGGTGTCAACATGAACCCCCTTGAACTAAGGTGATCAACCTGAATGGCTGCTCGCGTTGGAGGGGGGTAGAATAGGAAAGGAAGTGGTCAAAGAATATTTCTTTTAATATTCTTTGCAAATTGCTTTTTGTTATTTTTTAAATTTGCTTGAGTAATGATTTTTCTATTTGCAGTCATTCTGAAGGGTGTCAGCTTGAACCCCTTGAGCTAGGGTGATCAATATGAATTGTGGCTCGCTTGGATGTGGCACTCATATGAAGGATAGCAGATCCATTAAGGATACATGATGATGTAAATTACGGCTACATGATTTGAGCATACCTAAGGACAAATGGAGATGAACTAATAAAACGGACAAATAAAATTACTTGGATGGAAAATGAAATGGCCAAATCAAATGCTTCACAGTTATGAGCTAGGCAGATTTGAAAAGCATCATGAGATTAGGATTACCAAAGTCTAAATGCTACATGGCTATATATTCCATTCATTTTTATTAAAAACTGTTTTTTATAACTTTTTTCTGATTCAACCTTGAAGTGAGAGCACTTGTTGCATTTTAATTATCCTAACTAATAATTAACTCATTAACGATAATATTATCTTGTAGTTTTCTATCCACTTTCTTGCTCCTTTCATATTGGTAATCTTTCATTTGTACATTAGCTTTTATCCTTCATTTTTCCTCTTCTTATTTGGTTCTTACAAATATGTGATATTTATTATCTTTTAATCATTCATCCCCTACTTCTTGAGCCTTTTATTTATTAAATATAGTAAGTTTTAGTCAAACGATTCCAAGTTTTTCATCAATGGTTCCTAGTTTTTCATCACGATTAAGTTAAATTTGAAGTTTTAGTCTATGTTGTATCTTGTTTCATCATTATCATCTTATTGCCTCACGCCACTTTTGAGAGTGTACCATAGCATCAGTAAATAACACCTATTAAATTGAATTTATTTCATGGAATTTTGGCGTTAATTTTACCATCAGCTATTATTAACTATTTTTATTTGAGCTTTGAATGATAGTGAAAGTTGTAATCATAATTATAAGCTGTCTGACATTTGATATTAGTCTGTAATATGTTTTTGTCGATAGAAATCTTAATGTAATCTTTAGGGAAATCAATTAGTAATTTCCACTGCTTTCTCAAATACATCCAACTTCCTGGAAAATTATCCCATTGTGAAAAACTTGGTTCGAGGATTGCCTTATTTTTAATTCACTTGAAGCAGCAGCAGCAGCTCTAATTACTCTTTCTCACATCATTCATATCCCAAGAACTAACTTCAGAATTTTGTTGCACTTATTACCATTCCCAATGTGTTGCACTATACAGTTATGAAGCCACTTCATCAAGTAGGAATCGCAGCCTTTCAAAGGAAATTGCAACAGCTGCTCTTGCTTCTGTATTCTTGGTATTTAAATTTACATTGCCACAATTTGATTTAATACATCTAATCAATCAGCAAAATTTTCTAGAAATTAAGCAGCACTGATTATTTTCTCTTTTGTTGCTGCAGGGTTTTGGATCGCTATTTCTTCTGTTGGCAACAGGTGTTTATGTTTGATCTTTAGAAACATATTATTTGCTTTATTATGCTTGCAGTTTCCTAATCTCGAGAAAAAAAAACCCTATAAATTTAGTTGCATGAGGATGGGGAAACACTTTGAAATCTGGCTCATTTGGTAGAGTTTTGTTTGTTCTTTTATTACATCTATACATTGCCTCATCAGATTCTGTTACTCAAATGACATTTGAGTAGATGAGTATTTTGCTGCTGCATTATGGGATGCATGAGGCCTATCATTTCAAATGAAAGTCTCATTTGACTCTGGGTGTGTTCAAATGCATGGTGGTGGGTATTTATTTTATGGGGCATTTACATACATTCCACCGAACTCTTATGTATTTCAATATCTGACACCTAAAGTCTACTTTTTACATTTTTATCACCCAAATCGTTCGTATTAGAAATAAAATAACACCATTTTAACTTTTTAAAAGTGACTATCGTTCGTATTAGAAATAAAATAACACCATTTTAACTTTTTAAAAGTGAAATACATATAGGCAACGTGCATGTGATTGTTAGATATGTAAATGCATAAAAATTGGTATGTGCATGTAAATATTCCTTATTTTATTTATAAGATTAAATCATCTATTTAAATTGATGTCATTTTCTTTATGAACCCTAAATGGTTGACAAAATTTGATTGAAGCTAGGTGATTGCATGTCTGCAAAATGATAATTGACTTTTTGTTTATTGCTAATGTTTATTGTGAATTGTAATTAGCATCGATCAATTTTAAAACAGGATTTTAGTGCCACCTGCATGAGATAGAACAGCTTGCGAATACAATATTTGAAAATTTACATAAATGCCTCATTATGTATTTCCATATCATCTTTTATAATGTGAAACCCAATGTTCAGTAACCCAATGTTCAGTGATCTTGCAACAGTTCCACTAGAGTTGAGATAGACTGCTTTTAAGCTCTAAATCCTAGATTTTGATTTTGATTTGGATCAATTGCAATCAAGTAGTAGTGATTTGGATCAATTAATTATAGGTATGGTAAGGCTTAGGAGGGGGTTACCCCGTTGGCTTTATATATACCTTCATGCGGTTGATGGGCGGATAAAGGATGAGCTGATATTGTTTGGAGAGATGATGGTGGTCATACTATGAAGTATGAACCCATGCAGATTCTATTTCTAGTGTGCATGTTTGATTTTTTTTTTTTTTTTTTTTGAAGTCTAGAGTTTGTCAAGATTAGTGTTTCATCAAATAATTGTTTTAATAAATTTGAATTAAACTATATGCTTAAATCACGTCTCTCTTCTATTTTCAAATTATTTTCAAAGTACATAAACTGCAAACAGAGTTTATAAAATGGAAAAAGACGGCTTCTTTTTTTCAAAATTATTTTTAGAAGAGAGATTTAGAAACACATGTAAACAAATATAATGTTTCGATGCCTAAATGATGTAAAAGCCTATACATGTAAAGAAAATTCACGTTAAATAGATTAATACTTTTATATTTTTATGTTTTATAATATTATACAAAAAAATAAATAATTAAACATTAGAACAATGAATAGAAGTGTTTAATTATATGTTAAATAAAATAAATCCCCTCTACATGAATATTTTTGGCTGGAATCGGGCTGAGCAACAGCTCTAAACTTTTCTAATCGGAGCTATGTTCAACGACATTGCATTGTAACAAGTTCTCTAGAGACCAGTGGGCCTTGTATCTAGCAGCAATCTTGCAAGGAGCTGCAATCTTGCAAGGACATGCGTATTAGTGCTTACGGGAGTCATTGCGACTCTCGTTTCTTCTTGGTATTTATAAGTTTCAAGATTTTGGGTTGTTGAAGCAAATAAATTGATTTGAGAAAATGAGTGCTTTTATATATTGTATGGTTGAATAATGCATCTATACTATGGGAGGTCTACTCGCCCCGCAACTCCCATGCACAAGAATATCAACCCGACCTACAATTGGAGATTATTACTTCTGTTGTCCGTACGTAATAATTTTTCTGGCCTTTACCAAAAAGCTAAACCTGAGAATATAAATTTTATAAGAAATAGTTATATTCAAATATCTAATTCTAATCACTCATATTCAAATAAAGGCATTACCAATATCGAATTTTCACAAGCAACAACAATCACTTATATTCAAATATAAGTCAAATCCACACCCAAACACACATTATAAGTCACTCAACTTTTAAAACATAAATTCTAAAATCACTCACAAACTAATAAGCAGATGAACACTCAAAATATTAGAAAGTTTACAAACACGCATCAAAGAGCATTATTACTGGGCTAATATTAATTTTAACGCTTATAATCAAGGATTTCCTGAAATTCGTCTATAATGATAATTTGATTTGTAATGTATAAGCCAAGGCGATTACTATATTGTTTGAAGAGGAAACCAAAATATTAAAAAAAAAGCTCAATTTTCACTCATCTTTATCCTTTTATCCGTTGTCCTAGTTCAAAACCCTCCTTATTTCAACTCTTTCTTTGATAGTGTGAATTCACAGACAAATGATGCAACATTTATGTATTGTCATTTGGTAAAAATTCTAAATTGTCATTTAACTATTTAGAAAATCATATGGATATAGTTTGTTTATTACATTACTGGTAAAATTAAGGAAATAAATACATCATCCCGAGAGGCATCTTCTTTGAACGCATAGAATAAAAAAATATATATAATTCCGAAATTCCCAAAAAAATATAAAGAAAAAAATAAAATGAAAAAAGAAGATCACTCAGGCCGAAGGGAAATAAGACAGATACTCAAAATCCAACCATCATTTTCCATCACTGATGAAATGGCATGCCTTGAAAAAACTTCAGAAGCTCATATTTCAGTAGTGAAAAGGTTCGTTGTTAGAACCATACCAGACCTTCCAGATTAGAATGTATAGAGTCAGAATCTTCACGCGTCCTCTTCAGTCGGCAGAGTTGGGCTCTGAGAACACATGCTGATATTGTGCAGCTCCCTTACACGAACTGCAGGGTTACACAAACCTGCATAATTGCCTTGACATTTTAGAACAGCATAAAAGTCTGCCTTGCTGGAGATCCAGTACCTAAATTAGTATGATAAAATAGATGCAAATGATGTCTAATCATTTAGATGTCATATCATTATAAACTCAGTTTTGTGAAGTGAATTTTCTGATTACTAAGTTTTTAGTTTAGTGATTGTTCTGATGCAATGAAGATTTCATAAGATTTACGAATCATCCATTATGTGAAGAAACAGGTGCTCTAGTGACTTTGGTGAGCAAAGTTGTGCAGTTCAACCTCCTTGAATTATTTTTTGGAAGATTTACATATAAAACACCTGAACTTTGATTTTTTTTACATTTATAGTAATTATGTATGAAAATAAAAGTTTAGGTGGTAGATATGTAAATGGGTAGGAATTGTATGGTACGCATGTAAATGTCCCTACTTGCATTCCCCAAACTATGTATGTCTTACATCTACCCTCCTTTCATATCCTCTTTGAATTCATGGCTAGCTCCCCACACTATTTTCAAGGCCATTATACCGCTATGTTAGTTATGAGTATTTCCTACATTATATGGTTTTAGAATTATTGGTACGGAACTGCTCTTTTGGTTTCTACATTTTCTATGCACTGTTGATTTTCACAAGCCCCGCTCACTAGAATACAAGAAGCGATAAACGTTTATGACAACAAAACACCCACCTCATACCCACTTATCCTCTTGGCCTTATCCTAAACATCCGCCAAAAGATGAAGTGATTCAATCATATGCTGTTCCAAGTGGAAATAAGACTGTTCTCGGCCAATATTTTCCAAAAATGATTTCTAATGGTATTAGGGAGTATGGCCATGATAACATCAGCTTGGAATTCCATAAGATATGATTCCAAAATAATATAATCATGCTTTCTTTATTTCTTTCTTAGTCCCAATCCTCTCCTTGTATAGCCTTGTTTAATCTTTATCAGGATGAAGAGACCACAAATATCATCCATGCACCAAGTAGAGGGGTTGTAGAGGATGGCGTAAAAGTTCCAATGTTAAAATTACAGTTATAATGTCTACGCACCACTCACAAGCCATGGAGAAGAAAATCTGGCAAAGTGGCTACTGCAAAGAATCAAATTGATGAGGCTGCAAGAATCATTGATGTTTTTTCTAACGAAGTTATAAGTTCTGTGGAATATGAAGAATATTTGTTGATGAAACTGTTGCTCCTAAGAATGAGTTGATGATATTTGACAATTGGGACACCCAGATATCTCATCCACGTCTAAGAAAGTATATATGAGAAAGACCAACTTCCTATGAAATCTGAAGATAACGGGGAAGATGATGTTATTGTGAATCCAACAGCTTCTCTCTCTGAAGAGGTACAAGCATCCAGGCATGTGAAATATTTGGTACTAGTGAAGAAAAAAAACGTGTTATTGAAGAAATATGCATTCAAATAATTGTTCAATTTCTCGTTTGAAGTGCCTAGTTTCTCAGTTTAAAAAATCTATAGAAATTATGCTCACTTCAAAAGGTTGAAGGAAATCTTAGCTACTGCAAATGCTCTTGTGATGCATGCTCCCCAAGCTGTGAATATCGATGAATTAACTAATGAGATTGTTTGTGACCAATAGAAATTGGATGTCTTGGACCAATTGTAACAGCCTAGACTTGAAGACAATGCAAAAGAAGTTTCAGCTTTTAAATCTGGCTCAAAAGATATTTAAAACAATGCGAATACCAATACACACGGAGTGAATTTCAACCAAACTAAGTTTTCACAAAATTCTAAGCAAACAACTTTGGAAGCATGGCGAAGTCAAGTATTTGAAAATAAAAATTCTTTTTGTTCATGACTTGGATATCACTAGGCTGATAAATTACTAGACTCCAATTTCTTGGCGAGGTATCCAAATAAATCCTAGGAAATAAGAATGTTTATTGTGAGATAAGATAATACCCTTGGCACCTGAGATTGCTCTGATAAAAGGCTATAAATAGAAAAATATTGAGCAACTCCTAAAGAAGTTGGAGAATCTGAGAAGTGGTCTTCATTTGATGATCAATTCAAGCCATACTTCCCAACATACAAACGATCTTGGCCTGGTTAAGCTATTTTGTATCTTTATTCTCTTTATTGAACAACGGGATGTAGCATCCTTTTTGATAGATGAATCTATCTTGATTCTCTTTATTGAAAAACATGATTTAGCTTCCTTTTTGATGGATGAAGCTATATTTTTCTGATATATTTATCTCTAAAACTTGTCACTAGCACAATCAAACATGTTTTTAAAATAATAAGCAGAATATGATGGCCAAGAGAGACGGAGAAGTTTTTAGAGAAAGAATTAGAAGTTCTTAAAAGAAAATAACAGTTTTCTGAGAAGAATTCTAGGATTAATTTCTTTATTGGCTGAAATAACGGCTGATATATCCAAATGACTCTTCCTTGTGAAACACTAGTGTCAGAATCAAATTTGAAAGAATTACCTACAGTTGACAAAATCATAATAATTGCTGAAGGTGCAGATATTGATTTTGATGTTATTTTACCTAAACTTAGTATAGTTGGGATACTTGGATCTACTTAAGCATCAGTGTTATCAATCGAGCTGGGAAACTTTGAGCTGAAGCAATTGTCAGCTGTAGGTAATTATTCATTTGTGCTCTTGAACTGTATGACTAGCAGGCTAAAGGGGGAATTTATGTTTCCTACAGGAACCCCAAGAAGATCCGTATGCTGCAGAAATAAACCTATAAAGTCGAGTATAATTGGAGAGGTTGGGAGAAAGTTTGCAAAGATATTGAAAAGATACTAGCCCAAGAGTGATAACCCATGACCAAGAAGCAGTTACAATACCAGTCTAGCTCCAGCAAACCATAAAGATGGTGTTGAAATCAGCACTGACACCTCAAATTTTGTAATCATGATTTCTTATAATTAAAATTTCTTACATTTCAATGCAACCACATTCACTGTCACTATAAAATAAAGGTATAGGAGGAATGAAGCACAATGAATGATTCGGCATCAATCATTTTGAGAGACTGCCTCATATACTGAAAGACGAGAATCAAAGATTTAGAGAGTAGGGGAGCCAGATAGGGGAGATTGAAAGGAGAGCTTTGTCTTCCTCCTGTATTTGCCTAGTTCTTCTATTAATGAAACATTAGTTTATTGCTCTAAAAATGAGAATCTACATCAACCACTTATATCCAAATTTAACTTGTTTGACATGTTCGGATCTCATTTGGTGTCATGTGGGAGAGTTTTAAATCACAATGGCATGTGAAGGAATCAACCTAAGCAAATGGTAATCAGCATGAAATAGAGGATTCCACGGCAAAGACAACTAAGATTCCAAATCAGCAGAAATTACAACCATAACCCACACTACTCACCAAACTATGGTAGGAAACAAGAATTACACTAGATCTGAACATAAAAGTATTGAACTAAGAAATCCAAAAACCATAAGTAAGGATATGTTGAAGTAAAGAATGAAATAGGTGCTGAAGTAGGTAATTGAAAGAAATTGCACTGGGGCGTCCTTTGAGAGCTGAATCTAGACAACTTGTAGTAGAAAATCAAATCCAGAAAGTAAACAAAATAGTATAAAATAAATCTTATTCTCATAGGCATCAACATCATAGAACATTAGAAAAAGGAAACAAAAAATAAAAACATAGACAATATTATCACACATGATTTAACATCTCCAATAAATGAAGACTTCCAAATTTGCAACACCTTTATTTCCAATAATGCTTTCTAGGGGATGCAAAATAATTGCATTATGAGTATATACAACTACATACCTTTAAGATCAACTCGCCTCATACACTAAGAAATAAAGGGTAGTAAATTTAGCAAATTTGCCTTTAAACTTCAATTCAGTACATAAGACACTTTGAATATCATCATGCTATTTTTGACTTCATAATAGCGACTGATGGGCAAAATGAAAATGGAAGGAATATGATGTGTTAAGAGTGTGCAAACCAAATCCACATGAAGGACAATTTTACATGACATGCGGGCAAGTAATAGGAAAAAAAAAAAAGATTCTTTTCACCTGAACATCTTGGTATATCCCATATAGCAATTGAACTGGGTGTACATTTGGGATCACATATTGCCCGGTTATCTTCATGATTGACATTCATAGCAAGCATCCAAGAACCTATGGTTACATCCTCATTGTCGAACATTCTCAGACTGATGCATGTAGAAAAACAAAAGAAGAAAAGAATATTCAATAATAAGATAAATAATTTAAAAAGACATATATTCCCACAATGCACCATATGGTAGTGTTCTAGCCCAGATAGAATACCCTGTAAAATTGGCGATAAAACCTAATAGAGGGTAATCACTAGAAAGAAAGGCTATAATTTTGCTTTTTTGAAGTTGACTTTTCTATGAAAAAGTAGAGGGTATGCTGGTTATATTTCAAACTTATTTAATCACCCAAAAAAAAATCACATATACTTAAAATGAATGCACTTCATACAGCAAAATGACATAATTAAATATTAAAAGGTATGCATGTTATGTCCCAAAATGATCGAGTCACCCAAATTTTTTTTTTTTAAGAAAGAAGAAAACAAAACTCCACATCCACTTGACATGTGTTCAAGGGTTGAATAAGAACCTAATTTTAGCAAATATCAGGCAGCTTCAGGGAAATCTATTATACAATTCTAATGTCCTTTTATAATTAAAAAGGTTCTTTGGTATTATTCCACTAATTGTTAATTTCAAACACCCAAACATAAAAGATGGAAAAAGCAGAGATTTTTTCTTTTTTTTTTGGGCTCCCTAATACAATAGGGTTTTAAACAATGGCATGTCCATCGGAGTTAGAATTGCCTTTCAATAGCACAACCAGTTACAATGAGTCAGATTGTGAATTTAAATGCCCCCATCTCCTACCAAAACAAAACATGAATTCAAAGAGGCTGGCCAACATAAATGGTGTCTTTTTGAACAGAAAATTGCAGACTCGAACACTTAGAATTAATATCAGATATAATCAAAAATAGTAACTGAACTAACCTGTCATTTCTTGCTTCTGCAAGAGAAGCTACCACCTCTGCAGACAAGGCATAAATTGGACCATATGCATGAAGGAAATATTCATTCCCAAGAAGATGACCAGAGCTTTCATACCTTAATTTACAAATTAGAAAAAAGAAAAATCAGTTCATTGTTTACTCTCAAGAGCATCATATTGTTGAAGAATAAAAAATTAAATAGCAGCAAAGTGTGCAGCACATTTGGCCTAATAGTTGGGTGCTTTTATTTCCCAACCATTAATTCTTGAGATCAAGGCCCACATACCATTTAAACTTTGGATTCGTTATTATTGGGCCCTTTTTCATGCAACCAATATAAGTGCGGTGATGGGCACGATCCTTGGCCAAGAGAGTAGCAAGCCGGTCTAGTTGATGATAACATAGAGCATTACAGTGTGGAAAAATAACAGCAATGCTTAAAAACCAAATAGCATACCAGGTCTAAGATAAATATCATCATCTGCCTTCACATAAAATTCTGCATCAAAAAGATTGAATGCTGCTTTGAAAAATGCCAACCTAGAAGGTAGAGTTTGCACTTGTGACATGTGACATGGGTAGCAACAAAAATCAAGAAACAAGAGGCCCTCAACCCTTACGTTTTATAAGGCAGCCTTGCATACTCTTCTTCTACATCAATAAACATGAAATCATGATAATTCTCCTCTTCTTTCTTAAGATCAGCCATTTTCTTTGTATCTTTTGTTCGTCCAATAACAAATCTGAAAGCTAATCCAGTAGACTGTTCTAAACTGCAAACAAGCGATTAGAAGTCAAAATACCGATGTAGTATACCATATTAAAAAAAAAAAATCCTAAAAACTTACTAACAAAAGTATAACAGTAAATATTTAGATAATCCTGTTATAGCATATGGCCTCAATTTTAATTAGTGGCATGACAAGTATTCGTGGTTTTGCTACACTCAGCTTAAAAAAATGGACATGCATAGGCGCTCAGTCATAGTTTTACGAATCAAATAGCTGTGGCGCACAGTTCAAGTAAACATTTATATTGCTTTACAGCTTGGTCTTTCAAGAATGCATATTAAAGAGAAGTATAATGTATCTTCTAATCCCCGGGGCAGCCTGCTAGCTTCCATCTTATCCATTTGATTGAAAAAAATCTAAGAAAAAGCCATCATAAAGTAAACAAATCGTTGCAATTTATACAAAAAAGAAAGACCTAGCATTCACGTGAAGCTGGAAATCAACATATTCTCATCCAAGTTGCTGCCTGTTAACATTAAGCAATCAACAAATAGGCATCTGATAATTACAAACACGCACACAAATATACACGGTTTGTCAGCCCCAGACAAACAAAATTTTTTAGTATATTACTGATAGACATAAATGACAGGCTAAGGTTATTAATAATTAGTAAATAAAAAATCATGATGACACCGTTTTAGGGCTGCTAGAAAGTGTTTAGGAAGAGGGTTTAATAGGGAAGTGGTTATGGAATAGGGAGTGAAAATATGGGGCATTGATGACATTTGAAAGAGGATAGAAGGCATTCAGCGGCTGTTTGGGCTGAAAATAACAGATAGAACCAAAAAAACGGTGGTTCTAATGAGGCGCGGTTGCCAAGAGGAGTCCCCTCATATTTATGAGCAAGATATAGATACACCACTTGCAAAAGAAAGATGATACAATACTCTAGAGAGCATAAATCAGATAATAAAGTTTCCAAAACACAAAATCAATAGCTAAAGTCTCAAAATAACAAAAGACAACATATAAATAATCTTTAAATAAAAATAACCCTAACTAGAAATAAAGATATAGGGAAAAAATCATTAAAGGAAAAAAAATATTGCTGACACCCACATTACATAACCTAACCCAAAAATGTAACAGCTTTCATGAAGTAGCACCACTGACATGATGATAAACTTTTATTCATTTTTAAAGGTATGGACTGGAAAAATTCAAACAAACAAGCCATATGAATATGAATTAAGAGTCCATATATATCAGTATAAACCTTTCCATAAACAGCCTCAAAAACATTTACCAGTACTAAATGAGGAAAAGACTAAAAGAAATTATTCATACATGGCTTTGAGATTAGCAGCTCTCTTTTAGCAAAAGATTAGTCACCAAAAGAAGTCACAAATTTCCAAATATTAAATCATATTCCAAAAAATCTGAAATCTCACAAGAAAACTCAAAAATGAACATAAAATTCAGCAATGCCAAAGATTCACACCACAAATAAGTAAATTTCCACGTATCACACTTGACAAAATTGTAATCACACAGAACAATAACTAAAACAATTTAGTAGAACAACGATAGAAATTACTAAGGGTAGATCCGGGCCGCACACTAAGAAGAAGTCATCAAGGTTTGTGCCAAAGAATCTACTTCTAGTAACACAAGAATTGAAAACAACTAAACTTAATTTCACCATATCTGTTTCAATAGAATTTAAATACACCAAAAGCACTACAAACAATCCAAAAAGAACACAAAATAAGCAACTCCTCAAAATCCTCTAAGATCCAATAAAAAAACTATTAAAGTTCAATTTTGCTAACAACAAATTGTACAAATAAACTTTTGTTTTCCCATCTTTTCCATTGTATATGGTCGTATAAGGAAGCCCATAAAGAGACGAGAATACCTAGAAGGAGAAATCGTTCCTAGACAACAGCCAATAGAGCAAACTAGAGAATCCACAAGCAAAGCGTTAGGAAACCAGCAAGTGAAAGAGTAACTGTTGCAGGCGTGTAAGAAAAACATGCAAAGAAGCATAAAGGGTAAATGCAAAAGAACTTGAACAAAAGCATATCTCCAAACAATGGAAGTGCATTATAGGAAAAATTGCAAAGTGGCCGCAGCATACAATGATTGAAGCAACAATCCCAAAAACTATAGAAGGCAAGAAAAACATGTCAAATACACATAGTCGATTGAACCTAAAATCTCAAGGAAAGGAAACTAGCCTTCAGTTGCATCATTCAATCCAATTTGAAAGTATTTGGCTCTGATAAATGAATAGGTGATATTTGTCATATAAGTATGGGTAAAACTATTGTACTTCTACAAGATAATTCATAAATCATCATAATTAAGTATGTCATCCCAAGACACAATAAATATATGATATATCCACCACCAAAGGTGGACACAATACATGTATATGACATAGCTTATGAAAGGAGATGAGTAAAATTATTTGGTAAAGAACCTGAAGTGAATTCATAAGAAGATGAAATGAGATAAAATTCAATGGTATTAGTCACGTGTCTATGAAATAAAGTCAAACTAAATGTATTAAAATTTGAAATAATATTAGAGCTTCCTGAAATTTTCATTTCATTAGTGTAACTCCCCAAATAAATCAAGAACAATAGAGAGAATTTTGCCCAATTAAGGGGATGAGAGAAAGTTCAAGTAATGAAAATTTACCCTTATTTGACATAATGTGATGAAATGAAGATACAAATGTTATACTTCATATATTTATGTAACTTTATTTAAATTTGATTCTTCACAAAATTTTATGTCTCTTCGTGCTCCTATCGCTTTCACTTTGCTTCATGATGTAAATCTTATACATAGCCTTATAAATGTAGAATATAGCACACAATTTTTGAAATATAATTTAAGATGACTCCCTTTTCTCCAATTTTAACTACATGGCAAGTTTGTCATCTTTTCCTTTGATGAATTTGAGAGTAATACTCATACTTAGAGCGTAAGATCGTAATGCAATTGCTTTACTGCTAGTTCTCTTATGATGTACGCGATCTTCCCAAACTCTTCAAAGCTAAAACATCATTTCATCAAAACTCTTTAAGAAAAGCCAACCTAAACTATGTCGGAAAGAAAAGTACGCAAAACACCCAAGCCAATCAGAACTATAACCCCAAGGAAAGAAAATGCTATAACAAGGCTTGATTTGCATCACAATAACCACCCTAGACACAATAAAGGAAACTTATAATCATGTGTTATTTAGGAAACCACATTTCACATGCAGACCTAAAATGATTCACATATTCAATAACTTACTATAGATATATCTTGCAAGAAAAAGCAAAAATCACATGGCAAGATTGGGGTGGCATTAAAAGTGGAGATATTAACTTTGTTCGGTGTTCACGACAAATACACAATTAATATGCTAGCATATGAAGTAGACAAAAATTTTTAAACAAGCTTTCCTAATAGTTTCATTATTGCCAGCTCTATTATGGCCTCTTACTACATTGAGCATCTGCTACAATTAGGTATCATATAAGATGAAACCACGGAAGCCCAAGGGGCGTGGCAATGGTTCCCTACATCTTCCAGTTTTCCTTAACTATATTTAATACTAAATATACACCCACAACATCATTGTTTCCTTCCAATTATTATATACATAGTTCTAAACTAAAAAAGAAAAAAACTAAGATTCTAAGAAAATGAGTTGACAGCACCCCAATTTTTAACAAGCGATGAAAGGGCTAGTTCATCACCGACTAATCTTGTAAGTTATATCAATAAGTTCTTTCTTCTACTTAATGAAGTCGCTTTCCTGCCCTTCCCTCAACCCCTACATCCCTTCATACAACTCTAGTAATTGTTCCAAGCATTTAATAATACAATAAATTCTACGCAATCCTTCAGAAAACTCATTTTGGTGATCACAAATTAGATTTGATTCACTTTAACTAAGCAATATGTTACACTGATTAATTATAACAGAAAATAAAGGCCTTCCATTTTAACAGTAAAAAAATCATTACTTTCCACTTGGAGAAGAATTTATTTATATTTAAGCATATAATGTTATTTTCAAATGTTTTCTCAATCCATAAAATACAAAGCTTAGAGCTTTTGCTTCATTTTCAATTTCTTTCTTTTCGAACACCCCGCAGAAATATTTCTTTCCTAGAAGTGATAAGACTTGAGGATGTGTTATATAAGAATTCGAAGAACAAATAGATACATTTCCTTTAAATTCTTGAAATCCGCTTATTCTCCAAATGAAGAGGGAATATTAGCTTGGCACACGTCTCATTTAGCAAGTGTTTCCGTATTCACCCATATAAATAGATTGATCAAGGAAACCTTGGAAAGTACTCGGTGTAGCTTCCACATCCACCCTTCCTGTACACGAACATGTAACTCATAATAGGTTCTTTCTCTCATGTTTTACGGATCACTATTCAAAACCTCCAAGTCAGAGAATGTTTCATCAACATAAAAGAATGCTTTTTAGCACCCTAACATGGATCTTTTCTAGCGAATGTAAGTTCATCTGCTAAGTTAATTTGTGGTCCAATGCCTTGAAGATAGAAAAAAATTACCATAATTATTTCTTTAAAAAGCAGCATAAAACCCCTTAGGTACATAAAGCTAGTGTCAATTGGGCGCCAGGAATAAATTCTAGCAGAGAATTCTCAAAGAAAGTTTCATTCATCTTAATTTAACATTAACATTCACTCCAACAATTAACAAAATCTCAAAAAAGGGGGAAAAAACACCAAAGTTCATTTCAATTTCTTCGCATTTGCCTTTGAAACCACATAAAACACATATTAACCTTCTGAAAGCATAGTTTCCAAATTACAATGCGCCCTGATGCATGCACAATGATAAGAGAAGTAAATACAAGATTCTCATTATTTCTCATGACAAAAGTGGTACCTCTAAAATGTTCTTCCAAAACTAAATTGAAATCGTCTCTTAAGATCGTCAACAACTATTATACCTATTGTTCCAAAAGTAAGATCATTAACTGTTGTTTATAAATACGCAGAATTCAACCTAAATGGCCATACTGCAGAAAAGACGTCCAAATTTAAAACTAACCGACTTCCACATTTATCAAAATGCCAATCCCCTCAAAACAACTACACTATGCAAATCAAATCACGGCTCACAAATCTTAACATCTGGCTTAAAAAATTTCCTTCCCCCAATATAAAGCATGCCAGACAACAACCACATCAGTCACCAATTCTAAATGCCACATCAAAAACCACACTAAAAGGATTTCAGATCTAACCTTCTCAAACCCTCCACACTAGCCGGAAACCAAGTGTTCCGCAGAGCCGCGCGACGATCCCGTGAGGAAAACCCCGTCTGCACCCCGACAAATCCGAGGATCTTCGGCCTCGCCGCAATCCCCTCCTCACCGAGGACTTTGGATCGGTAGGTCCTGAGCGAGTCCTCCGCACGGCCGCATCGAAAAACGGTGACGGTTCTCGGCGGCCGCCGGAGGTTAGCGGCTGTGAAGACGATTCCGCAGAGGCTGGCGGCGAAGAATAGGACGGAGACGACAAAAAAGGTGTAAACTCGACGCGAAAGTGAAGAGGTAATCGGCGGGGAGGGGAAGGACCGCGGTTTCTTATCCTTGGAGTAGAGTAGGGAAGAGGGGGAGGACGAGGGAAGAAGCCCCGGGGCGGGTGACATTTTCGTGATTATTGGGATCGCGTGCAAGATCTGCTACGCCATTGCAGAAGAGAAGAGGGCGGACAATCGAAACTTCGAACTCGACGATCGACTTTACTTGAACATGACATTTTAGACTTCCAAAACTTTAAATATAACATTGTAACCACCGAAAATCTTCACTCAATACTTCCATTACTGAGTAATGGAGAGTTGGCTGCAATTAAAAAACATAGCTAAAATATTATATTTGAAAATTGGGCGGTTGAAATGAAATATTTAATGTTTGGAGTAATTTAACGGGCTTGAAGAAACCATCAATGAGATAATGGTTTCATTTGAAAGAGGAAGCTCCTTTAAAAGTCTCGTGGCCGAATAAGCATTGTCACTAGAGTTATGAAACGGTAAAAAATTGAGATTAAGGGTCCGTTTGGGACAACTTATTAGTGCAGACGTTGTTTTCAAAATGCCGCCATACTGTTTAGTTCGCACTTTTCGCCAGCTTATCCGAAACTACGTTTGGGTTTTTACACTAAACGCAGACCGCGAATCGACCCCTATGGCCGACCCGCGGACCGCGTTTCAGGATAAGCAACTTATGCTGAAACGCACAAGCTGCCCCAAACAGACTCTTAAGGCGAAATAATTTTGGGAGGTATCGAAAGACATTGTTTTACGTGTTAGCGCTCAAAGCAATTGAACAGAAAATGAATGTCTTCTCAACTAAATTAAAAAATAGCCAAATAAGCCCGACAATTGGCTCATTCGATTCATTAGATCATGAATAACATTTTAATATACAGTTTAATTACAAAAAAAACAATATAAACAATTACAATAAATATTATTTATTTAAATCTTTAATTAATTAGAGCTAAAACTACTCAAATACAATTGAGCAAAGAACATTTAAATAGCACACCCAAAATAAATCTATATGAAAAAGAATGTTTATATTTTTTAATGAATTTTGTGTATAGCAAAATACATATTTATATGATAGTAGACGTATTACTTTTATTCCTTTAATGTATATAAAGAATGAAAACTAAGATATTAAAGAGATTTTAAAAATTGTTATTAGTGGTTAAAATTAATATAAACATCAATTAATGATGAAATTAAAAAAAGGTTTATTTTTAAAACAAAATTTATAAAATCAAGCAAATAAATGTGACCTTAAAAATTTAAACTTGAATCTAAACCACATTTATTTTAGCAGCTATACTTTTTTCGTGCATCACATTTATTAATATAACCTTCAATTCTTTAACATCACTTTAAATTAAAGAACCGTATAGCAATAGTAGACATAAATAAAGAGGTTGCTCCACGGAAACCAAACCTTAATTTTAGATGGAATCAACTAGAACGTATCAAATTTTGAAAATAGCAATTAATGATATTAACTCGGACCAAATTCAAACTTGAAGAGAAATTTTAGAAATAATGAACAAAAAAAGGGCCTTGGAACTAAAATCAGTAAATGGTTATAATCTATTTAATTAATCTTCATTTAGATGAGATGGGGGATCAATAAACAAAACAATATCATCAAATTAAATAAGCCAAGTGATTAGGGCTGTGAATGAACTAATGCACTCGATGAATAACTAGAACTCGACTTGATTAGAATTCGATTGCGTTTGTTTAATTTATTCAATAAACAATCTTGAACATTTTTTTTTAAGAAGTCAAAGCTTAAATGAATTGAACATGAACATAATCTACTTGATTTTTTATGTTCACCAACAAATAACATTTTAAATACTCAATATTAAAGACCAACATTCCGCATTCCGCACCATTAGCCAAGAGACTAACATTTTATGATAGCAAGGCGAGATCAAGACAATAATATAATGTATTTTTTGTGTGCTAAAAAAATCACGGCAATAAAGTGTGTGATTAATATCTTAATATTATACTAAGATCGAACACGTATAAGAATAAGAAAATAGTTGAAGAAAAAAACACCACTATTAAAAATCCTCAAAGGGGGAAAAATGAGATCTAGCCTAGTAAAAGTAAATACATTATATAATTGAAGTTATAAAGTTTCGCTCCTCTCCAGGTTGAGAAGACAGAATTATGATGATTGTTTATTCCTCTACTTTCATAATAAAAAATATATAATAACAATATCAACTAAAGGATAATAGTTAGGCATAGGGCTGTCAATTTGGCTCGTTGTTCGTGAACAAATCGTGTTCGGCTCGTTAAGCAGCTCGTGTTCGGCTCGTTCGTTAAGCCTAACGAGCCGAACACGAACAAATTTTTAAGCTCGAAATGTAAACGAGCCGAACACGAACAACAGTTTGTTCGCTCGTGTTCGGCTCGAAATGGCTCGAAAAAAAATTATACAACTTTTTTTATAACAATATATTACATATATTATTTATATAATAATATATTATATATATTTATGTCTAAGTTTAAATCATAACACCTCATGTGACAATGTGGTTAAGGTCTTCTTTTGTATAGATTTGATCCAGGTTCGAATCCCACACTTTACATCTATTTTTCTCAATTTTAGTTAACGAGCCAATTTCGAGCCGAACACGAACACACTGTTCACGAGCCGATTTCGAACACGAGCCGATTTCGAACACGAGCCGATTTCGAACGAGCCGAACACGAGCCAAGCCTGAGCTCGCTCAAGCTCGGCTCGTTTACAGCCCTAGTTAGGCAATGATAACTTGTAATAGTAATTGGGCTATAACAATTATAGTTGGGTTATACATAGCACGAGTTTGACTACCACAACTTAAATTAAGCTGCAACAATCATAATTGAGCTAAAATGAATGTAGTTAGGCTTCAATATTAGTTGTCAACAACTGTTGGCAATTGTTGATATCTAGCCCTTTTCACGAGTACATAGTTCACATCTGACTCTCCCCACACATGAAGAACAGGTGTCAATTTATATCATTTTGTGAGAAATATTTTAATAAATTTAGTCGCAAACACTCCATCAACTATATTGATTCCTCTAATCATATGTTGTTCTTTCGACATTTAAAATATCTTAAATTCAAAATTAAATGATGTGGGCCCATATGCATACAAACTCCTTGTACAACAGTGTTATATACCATTCGAACTCTGTGCGTAATATCCTCTCCTAATCTAGCCACGTGAATTAACTATATACATGTCAATTTTAGAGATCATTTAGACTTATAATTAATGCTCGAAATCTTCTAACTACACTTCAAATGCTTCATATGGACTTATTTGAACTCAACTCCAAATAGTCATGGTGTTTTTAAGTTTTTATTATCAAGTTGTTTGCTTTGATTATAAATTTATTAAAATCGAATCTCAAATGATTTTTAATTTGCCTCCTAAAATTATCATTCAAAATACATTGAGATGCATCCCTCGTCATTTGAATTTTTGGTGACATACCAGTACTATTCAAATTCTCTGCATATAAAGCATGATCTTAAGACTCGATTGTAAATTTTACTAAAAAAGTTCAAACAAAATAATTACACCGCATTTTGAATTAACATAATTTTAACTGCTTCTCAAAATTTTATTTTAATATTTTTTTCCCACCCGTACCTAAATGTTGGTTGAGGAAAATCTAAGAAGTCTAGGATTTGACAATTCGCACCAATAACAATTTGTTATTTGTGCTGGCAACTTAAAAAGATTAAAACTGACTTGTAAGATAATTTCGGACATTCCAACCTCTTTTTACAGAAAAAAAAGAGATGGTATTGGCAGCGCTTAGTACCAACTTTCAGTTGGGAAAGACCATTCAAAATGGTAGGTGGGGAGTGATCAGATGGAATCTCATATGTAAAAATTAAGAGAGAAAACAAATTAATCAAATGAGCCTTTAGTAATTCATCGATTTTGTTAATCCCGGTTAGACTTTACAACCATACCACCAAAAGTTGAAACAACCATACTGAAAAAACAATACCAAAGAGGAGAATAGATTATCAAATTCAACTGAAGCAGGAAAAAGGTTCCAGCCAAATAAATTGAGATATTCTTTCAAGGATGGATAGGCCATCATTAAATTACCAATATCCAATTACCAATATCCAGCATGAATCTTGAGACATGACATGGAACTCACGGATCTCGAGACAATCTTTTGAGCAAGAAATGTTTCAAACTTCGATTAAGAGTCATCCAGAGCTCCAATTTAAACAAATATATAACCAATTGGCCGACTCAATAAAACGAACTCAACGGTAACAAAAGTGGTCAAATCAGAGTCAAATCAAGCCCCGATCAAGCCATTAAACCACAATTGCAAGCTTTTCGGGCATATTCGAAAGGTCAAATAGATGACAAATTTGATGAGCTTATAATCAAATCAAACGTCTCGACAAGACGAATCCAACGAGTCAATGATCGCTCAATTATGATACCTTTATGACACTTAAATATTTATCAAACACCGTATGATCAAGTGAATCTATCAGAGTTATCCGATCAGAGTGAATTGTATTCATTCATTAATTGGAACCGCGACTTTATAAATAGAGCCCAAACCCTCTCTTGAGGGGGGGGGGGGGGGGGGGGGGGGGGGGGGGGGTTGAAGCCTGATGAAGACTGAAGCTTTGAGAAGGAGGTTGAAGCTGCCTCATACTCCTGTAGCCGCAGACCACTACTTGTTGATCGTCGTCGATCACCAACAGTCATCGCTGATTACCATCGGCCACCACCCACTCCTTGCGACGAAGCATTGTGCAAATTAACAACTGACGTCGCGGAGTCACGAAGTAACCTGGGAAATGACACATCATTCTGAACACCAGATTGACCTCAAAGATAGTGCAACAACAAACCCTGAAAATGGTGTGATAATGCATCTCAAAGATGATGCAACAGTGCATCTTGAAGATGGGGTAACAGCGCAAGCGGCAAGATTCACAATGTGTTTCGACTAACAGCATGGAAAAAGTCAAACATTCAAATGACAGACAAGATCTCCCTAGAATAGCCCAAGAGGCAAAACTCGATGGGAAGATATCATACCCTGGAAGCCGAGCACAAGAGCTAAAACTCGATGGGAATATATCATATCCCTAGAAGTCGAGTCTAAGAGCCAAGATTCAATGGGAAGATATCATATCCTTAGAAGTTGAGCCCAAGAGGCAAGACTCAATAAGAAGATACAAAACCGCTGAAAGTCGAGCCTAGGAGGCAAGACTTGATGAAAAACTACCATGCCTCTGGAAGATGAGCCCATAAGGCAAATCTCGATGGAAAGCTAGTAGTGGACAGAGTTTTCACTAGAAAGACATGAGATTGGACCATGAGCCTTAGAAAACACATGTACATGAAAAACCTAAGAAAGCCACAAGCCTCAGAAGACACGTGCACATCAAAGACCTCAGAAGGCTGCAAGTCTCAGAAGACACTAACGCATTTCAAGCTTTTAGAATGCATATGAAGAACAAGGATAAGTCAATCATGATAGTATCCATCAATTCTCACGTGTCCCTTAATTGTTTTCGAGCATTCATCAAATCTCAGTGTTGTTGGGAGAGAATAACCACCGTGGAGGATAAGTCATCCTGCTATTTCACCAACTGAAGTCCCAATGATAATATATTTATTGCAAGGGAGTTATCCACTGAGGATAAGTCATCTTGATAGTTCACAAGCTGAAGTCCCAAAGATAATATATTTATTGCAAGGGAGTTATTCACTTTCTTGTACTCGCCAAATATGCATTTGATCTCTAAAATCTCGGTCATCAATACCGTCGAAGGGAGGTCCAGCTCGCCTTCAAATGGTATCGTCATCGTCTTCTCAAACCTTGGCACTCCCTCTAAGTTTCTGCAGCGCGAGGTTCTCCAAATGTCATCATCTCAATAGTCTGAAAGAAAATCACGAAAGAAGATCCCGAAAGTCTTATTGTGTAGGGTCGGAGATAACTTTCAGGACGACTTTCTCCTACTTTCTCACAACAGAAAATCAAAAACGATAATTATGATGGTCCTGTTGGGCATGGTTGGTAAAATAACTTTCAGGATGACTTTATCCTGCTTTCTCACGACAGAAAATCACGAAAAAAAATCCCGAAGGTCATTCTGGGCAGGGTCGGTGATAATTTTCAGAATGACTTTCTCCTGCTTTTTAACGGCAAAAAATAACGAAAGAACATTCTAGAGATCTTGTTGGGCAGTGTTGGAGATAACTTTCAGGACGACTTTTTCATTCTTCTTCATGGTGAAAAATCACAAATAAAGATCTTAGAGGTCTCGTTGGGCACGATCAAAGATAACTTTCAGGATGTCATTCTCCTGTGCAAAAGACCCGAAGGTCCTGCTGGGCAAAGTCTGGATAGGATAACTTTCAGGAAGACATTCTTCTGCTTCACGACAGAAAATCGCGAAAGGAAATCCTGGAAGTTCTGCTGGGTAGAATAAGATCAACTTTCAGAACGATTTTTCCCAGATCACCTGCTAGGCAGAGATGGGAATGACTTTTTTCCCTTCTTTTCCCTCTCCCCCTCTTTTTCCTCCTTCCTTTCCTCTCCCTCTTTCTACTTCTCCCTCTTCTGATTTTTTCTTCTCATTTTGGCCTCTATTTGTCGGCTCAAAATGAATCCTGCCATTAAAGACAAGAAACAACTTTCATTAAAAAAATTAATTTTACAAAGTTCAAATCCCGCCCGAACGGTGGTTTTGCCCACCACCATACTGCAATCGCCGGCCTACCCGAATTCTCTCTGTATGTTCCTGCTCTTTTGAATCTGACCTGACCTGCTACTCAGAAAAAAAAAAAACAAATGTTGCTATATGTGGAATGTAGGACTCGAACTCTCCCCCTTGCCATGACACAGAAAGAAGAAAGCCAACTAAGCTAAGTTTACTTTTCTATTTTATATATGTTTATATTTATTATTATAATTATCTTAATAGTAATAATAAATAAAAATATATAATAAAAATAAGAGCTCCAGATCTTGATATTTTCGAGCAATAAAGCTAGTCACGCCTAAAAATAGCGGACAACTAATATGTCATCAATAAATTTCCAACATCTAACACGGATCTTGAGATGTCACATGAATCTCGAGGCAATTTTTTGAACAAGAAATGTTCAAACTTTGATTAAGAGTTACCCAAAGCTCTGATTTTAGCACTTCTAGTCAAATTGACTAGCTCACTGAATGAACTCGAGAGTACCAAAATTGATTCAATGCGAGTCAAATCAAGCCCCAATCAAGGCCATTGAACCACGTTCGACAGCTGCTTGAGCATATTTAAAGGTCAAACAGAGGTTGAATCTGATGAGCTTATAGTCAAATCAAGTGTCTCAACAAAGACGAATCCAAATAGCCAAATATCACATAATTCTTGCAACACTAAGATACTCAAATGTCCATCAAATACCGTCTGATTAAAGGAATTTTCCTAGTCGTTTCATCATAATGATTCATATTCTTTCAGTAAATTCCTACCCAGAGAGAGCTTGAAACCTGAAGAAGACTGAAACTTGGAGAATGAGCTGAAGTTGTCTCCTGCTTCTACAACAGCCGACCATCACCAACCACCATCAATCACCACTCATCAGTCACCACCCATTCCTTGCTGCAAAACATTGTACAGAGCAATAGCTGGCGTTGCAGAATCATGAAGCAACCTGTAATGCAACGCATCATCCCGAACAAAGAGTTAACCACAAAGATGGTGCAATAATGCATCGTGAAGACAGCGTAACAACGCACCCCAAGATGGTGCAACAACGTATGTTGAAGATGGGGTAACGACGCACCTCGTAACACTCGTGCAACTCTCTACTCTGGCCCCATAGCCTACAGACGTCAGTACAACTCACCACTATAAACTATGTGACCAACTACGTTGTACATAGATCACAACTTGTGCAGTTCCCAACTCCGGCCCTTGCAGCCTACGAGCGTCATTACCACTCACCATTACGACCTACATGACCAACTACGGCCAATGTGATCCATAACTCGTGCAGTTCCTAACTTTAGGCCACAGACATTATTGCGGCTCATAACTCCGCAACTATCTACTATGCCCTCTATGGTCAACTGACACTTCTGAAGCAACCATCTACAACCCACCTGCCCAGCTATTGTTATGGTTATCAACTACAACTCCTATGACAAGCAGAAACTACCACCACTGTCTACAACACTCACGGTGGAATATTACCTCAGTGACAATTAACTATGGCCCTTACAATTTGCTATTGCCAAATTACAGCCAGCTTACAGTTAGACAATTGTAATTTAATCTTCCCTAATTCAAGACAAGAGTGGACATGTACACTCATTATTTATAATGAATTATTTCAACTGGGCTACGCCCCGTAATTTTTTTTCCTTTCAAGAGTTTTTCACATAAAAAATCGAGGTGTTTGTTCCTGCTTACTTCTTTTTAATTTCCTTAAATATATGTTGATTTTTCATGCAATGCTAAGACAATAAATAATTATCACTCAAGCACCACGAATCATCTAGCACGCATGAAGGATAAAGATTATAAGGTAAGATAAAATTCAGTAATAATATAAGATGAACTAAAAATTTTTTTTATATATATATATATATATATAGACTAGAATTCAAACACCAAGCTGTTTGGGTAAAATAAACTTAACAAGGACAGACAGCGTACATAAAAGTTCGTCAAAGGCCGTCATCTACCTCTTCAAAGGACAATTAATAATATAATCACTACAAAGTACAAAGTGACAACCACATTCGGCTAATCAAGAGTGTAAGATAATTTGGGAAAATTTGCATGTATACCACACAATTCTAATGTAATTATATATCTAACACCAAAAATTTGATATTTACACTGAGAACGAGTTGGTGTCAAAACCATATCCATTAAAAAGTGTATTTCAGTTGAAAAAATATATTATTTGTGATGTTTTTATATATGATGTTAAAGATTTGGTTTATATGTAAGAAAATAAGAATGTTTGCGAATAGATATGTTTTCGATCATTTTTCTCTCTTCTATTTTGGAAGAAGTCGTCAATCTGTCGATCGTTGTATGCTTCCGTAACTCGAATAAAATCTCTCTCCTGAATCAAAACAGTGATTCGAAGAGAAGAGGAACCAAAGCGAAAGAGCTCAAAGGAGCTCAAAAAAAGAAATGTCGAGTAATCCTAAAAGGAAGAGGTAACTGGGTTGGGTACCACAAACCCGTCATCCACAGCTGTTAGGACTCTAAGTCTACCCAGCCGTGAAGGTAGTCGAGCCAACTTGTCTGGAGATCCCGAGTCAGCAATCCGTGAATTGCGTCGTTCACGGAGAACTTGGTAGCCCTAAGGTCAAAGGAAAGAAACTCTATCATATAATAATAAGCTGGAGCTCCAAGAGGTGGGGCTTATAACTGCCAAAGAGACAAGAATGTCTCATGAAAGAAAAGAATGGGAGGTTCAACTAAAAAGCTAAACACACTCAAAACAAAAGGATTTACACTTTGTCTGGGTCGGTAGTCTTCTAACACTCTAGGCACACTACACAATCATTTATAAAAAAAATGTATGTTGGGTCAGTCAGGCTAGAGAAACATTGAGACTCTTCCTCGGGACATAAAAATATTAATGCAGTTATCTAGAGCGGTCTTTAAATATAGTGGAGACTATTAATATAGCAGGAAATAAAAGTTCAGATTTTATAGTCCTGAATATTTTAATCCTAATTTTTAATTATTTTGAATGTTTTATTTATGATTTTATAGAAAATTAAGAATTTAAGTCCTAAAGAGCCTATATTGCATCGTGATCTCCCGATCACAGAAAGAAATAAGGAAAACAAATGCAGATGTGCAGACATACAAGCATGCAGACAAGTGACAAAAAAAAAACAAGCCAAGTAAAATAATAACAAGTCGGTGCTGCTGGGCCAGCGACATATCCAAGAAAAGAAAAATGCGGTCAGACTACGCATATACATGCCCGGTCCTAATTATATACAACAATGTAAAAATGCAAAATTAAAATAAGGGGCATGAGCATCTGCTCCTGTTCCACTCCACGGGATTCCCGCGCCAAACGCCTAGATACCCATGACCATATCTTATTTGTTCTACTGGACTTTCTCAGAGTCTAAAAGTGCATATAAAAACAAAAAGAGTCAATCCTACATAAAAATAAATGTTAGCGAAAAAACTCAAAAGCATATAACGTATAATAAGTCATGCCTTATAAATGAAGAACTAAATAACACCTGCAAACAAAAGAGTCAGAAATCATCATATGCTCCCTCATAGTGATATCTGTCAGTGTGTATATAAATATGCATGACTTAATGCAGAAAAGCGCACTAACACATTATCTTACATATGAAACATGCAGTCACACCACAGACATAATACAAAAGAAAAAATTCTAGCTAGGGCAACGAATCCCAGCAAAGAAGAATAGTCAGACATCAAAAACATTACCTAACAACCTAAATCCTAGTCTAACACAATATCTACTGAGAAAGTGCATTAACCTAGTATCTAAGTGCAGGGTAAGTCTGGTATAATATGACTTTGATGGGGTCGTCATACCGGCCCCATTCCAAAGATCCAAAGAATCTAAAAAGCATCACGAAGAAGGGTGACACAAGTCAGATCCATTGAATTCTTAGCACAATCATAATTGTGTGACTTAACTCGCATTGCTCACCAGGATCCACCCTGCAAGTCTTGCTCGTTAAGACATCACAACCGAAACAGGGTCACTATTCTAACGAGTCTGGCTTGCTACCCATGCAAGCATGCAAATGCAAGTGCAGAAAGTCATGTAATAGAAATGATGAGTGTACCATGAGGCAGTGACACAGGAAAAGTAGACATACCGTGAAGGCTGCGACCCGAACAAATGGGTGCGTAGCGACAGCGACTCGGGATGGGCTCCCCGAGAAATGGGTGTTTCCCAAGAAAATGGGTGTGTGGTAACGATAATAACTCGGAGATGGGCGTATCGTAGAGGCGGCGACCCGATGAAAAGGGTGTGTCATATCGACAGTGACTCGGGATGGGCGCCCCGAGAAAAAAGTGTGTCGTAGAGGGAGTGACCCGGAGATGGGCGTGCCATGGAGGCAGCGACCCGAGGAGATGGGTGCCTCGCAGTGGCAGTGACCCGAAGATGGGAGTGTCGTGGAGGTCGCGACCCAAAGAAGATATGTTGAGGCGGTAGAGATCAAAATGGATGAACGTGTCGTGATGACAGCGCCCGAGGAAGGTGTATCGATGTGGCGGTAACCAAAAGGGATGTGTTTTCTATCGAGACAAATACCCGAAGGTGTACCAAGACGACACTGACTAAAAGGGATGAGCATGTCGTGACGGCAGTGACCCAAAGAAGTTGTGCCAAGGCGACAGTGACTGAAAGGAATGAGTGTGTTGTGGTGGCAGTAACCCGAAAAAATGCAATACAAGCAAATGATAATGATCATGCAAGTAGGCAAACATGCGATGTGATGCAGACAAAAAAATAATAAGATACTGAAACATACAAACATGCAAGTGTTCGATCGATTGGACTGTGATGGCCGGTCATACCAAGTGATCGGTCGTATAAGCCGAGCGGGCGGTCAAACCACAGTGAGATGCTCACATGGTCAGGGCAGCCGATCAGAACGAAGTGAAATGCTCACCTGGTCAGAGCGACCAATCAGAGCGAAGTGAAATGCTCATCGGGCCTGAGCGGCTAGTCAGAGCGAAGTGAGAAGCTCACCAGGCCGAAGCGATTGGTTGAAGCGAAGTGATACGCTCACCCGGTCGGGGTCGGTCGGAGCGAAGTGATACGCTCACCCAACCGGGGCAGCTGGTTGGAGCGAAGTTAAGTGCTCTTATGCTCCATGCAAAATGCAGTGCAATCCAAAGTAAGCAAAGATGCAGGTAGCCAACCAGACTCGTGCTAACGATCTCAACCAGGGAACCTAAGGTTCAAACCCCTGGATGTGCCACATCGCCGTCTCTTGCTTTGGTGAGAAAATGTAGGGAGTTTCTTCCCGGATCACCGAGGGAGAAACTTTCCACGACGTCGTGAAATAAGCTAGCTACAAAGCTTTTCCCATTTCATGTACTCCTCCAGACCTGCAAAGCGAGCCATCTACAAAGCTTCTCTCACTTTGTCAAGCCTGACCTCCCAACTTTCTCCAAGTAAAACTAGGAAATCCAAAGCAAGGGGAGTGAGGGACTCTGACCCATCAAGACTTGTGCTAAAGCTCACAACAAAGAGGAGACACTCGGTTGTAAGGAGGGTGTTTGACCACGCACAGAAAGTTCTAACCTAAAGGTTAACTCTAGATAAATCAACGATCAATCACATAGACATGCTGTCGCGCCAGAACATGCTGATGCACGCACCCCGTGGAAGTGATCGAATTCACATGACTGTCACAACTAACACCTACGGTCAACTATAAGTTGAAAAATTTTAACACCGTGACGGTTGCAGACGCGTTCTCTATGTCTGCTCAAAATGTATGCGTCCTGTCCAGACACCGACGTACATTGTAAAACGAGCACATAAATGAGCAAAAGCTAATGAGTGCAAGAGAGACCCACTTTCCGGTGAATCTCACAATAAAACACAAGGAAAACATGAAGCTAGTGAGATATACAAGGTACTCAAAATAGATAATTTTGGCATATAAAAATATGACCAAAACGTACCTTCAAAATGGGGTCACTCGACGCCGACGAAAGAGGGGAACTCATGAGGATGACCGCAGGAAGAAGTGCGGGCGGAGGTCTTCCCCTCAAGATAGAAGACATCTACGCCTCCCCGAACAATGGACCTTTTGTTGTCCCTCAACAGAAAATCCTTCCAGCGAGATTTCTAATAACCAAAAATACAGGACAACGAGATGGACAAGCTAGCTCGCTGGCACCCCGTAAGAAAATGCAAGGGGGAAGAGGTTAAAGTTCAGCCTTGTTTGTTGCGTGCGAAGGAAGCAAATGTCGATTGTAGGACGCCAGCAAGAGACCTGCATGGCGGCGGAGTCCTTGCTGGCGAGAGGGGAGGTCGAGGAGAGGGTTTGACCTGGAAAGAAGGCCGACAAACTGGAAGCTCGAACTGTCAAGCTCTCGACGAAGGTGGAAAGCCCCGGATGGCAAGCGGTTGCGTTGGCGAAGTAAACCGGCGAATGGTGGAGAGCTGGCAGGCCAAAAAAAAAAAAAGGAAGAAGAAGAGGAAGAGTTGGCCAACAGCAGGAAGGGCAGCGTAGGTCTCCAACGGCAACGTCATCGACCAAGAGAAAGGAGACCGGCAAAATGGGTTTCACAAAAGGAGGAGAGGGAGCCCACGGAGCTTCGCGCGAGGTTAAGATTAGCAGAAGATAGTATAGTTTAAGATTTTATTATTATTATTTTTTAAGTTGAATGACACATGCGTGAATAAGATGGGGAGAGTTTTTTTAAAAGGAAAAATAATAATATTATTATTAAATTATAATAACAAAAATTATTATTATTCAATAAAACATCTCCCCACGCATTTTTCTTTGAACGCGCCATCGTGGTGAAACGAATGTTCCTTGAGGTAAATTCGACGTTTCAGATGCAATGGTGTGATCTGTTTCATCGTTCAGGGTTATTTGGACCACTTTCGACGATTGGGCTAAAAATGATAATCACACATTTTATCCCGCCCGCGAACTTGTAGCGAAATTGACATCCTCATGTGAAATCGACGTCTCGAATGCACTCGCGTGGTTTGTTTCACCATCCGGGGTCATCTGAACATTTTTGTTGGCGATTGGGTCAATTTGAGCGAAGCTAACACACGACGCGACGCATAATATTTATTGACACGATCGGAGTCATCCGTCGTGCAGAATGTCAACTGGGTTTTGTCTAAGCAAAAGCCAAAGCTAAGAAGAATTACCTTGGCTACGTGCCCCTCAACACGAGCCAAAAAGTCCCAGGTGGGTGTATAAGCTACCGAATGTTACAGACAAATCGTAAGCTATCCCGAGACATGCAGGTGGACGACCGACACTCGCGACATCAAAAATTGATGTCATTCTGTGCATTCCTCCCCATTCCCCTAGAAGTCGATATCACTCTCGTAGCTTTTCTTTTCTAGGGTACTTGGCTCTTTTTGGTCGCCTAGGATGCATAGTCACAATACTAACCTAAGCTTGATAAAAAAATAAGCAACTTCCAACAAATGCACTGTGTCTTGACTGTGCATCACACTTGTTGGGAGTCATTTTTTGGCATCAAATTTTTGATATCGCGGGTGCAGAGTGTCCACCTACATGACTCAGGATAACTCATGGTCTATTCGTAACATTTGGTAGCTCATACACCCACCCGGGACCTTTCGGCTCGTGTTAGGGTGAACGTAGTCAGGGTCATTCTACTAGGGTTGGGCTTTCACTTATGCAAAGACCGGTATGTATTCTGCACGATGGACGACTCCGATCGGATCAAAAAATATTATATGTCACGTCGCGCGCAAAATTAACTCAAATTGGCCCGATCGTTAGCAAAGTTATCCACATGACATCGGATGGTGAAACAAATCACATGAGTGCATTCAGGACATCGATTTCACTTAGAGAGGATGTTCATTTCGCTACGGTTTCAAGAGCGGGCTAAAAAAGCGTGAATTATCATTTTTAGCTCAATCATTGAAAAAGTAGTCTAAACGACCTCGAACGACGAAGCGAACCACACCAGTACATCTGAAACGTCGATTTTACCTATGAGGATGTTCATTTCACCGTGATAACTTGTTTCGCAAAAAATGCGCGGGGAGATGTTTAATTGAATTATTATTATTATTATTATTTAATAATAATATTATTATTTTTACGTTATAAAAAAAGCTCACTCCATATCTTATTCACGCATGTGACATGCAGCTTTAAATAAAATGATAATAATAAATTCTAAACTATCATATTTACTGTTGGCCTTGGCCTCCTTGAGCCGCACCCTGTCCATCTTCTTCAAGCCCGCACGCGAAGCTCCCTCAGCCTCTCCTGCTCTCGCGAAACTCATCCTGTCAGCCTCCTTTCTCTTACCCGATGACGCTGACGACATCGACAACGCTGACGCAGGCGTCGCCAACCTACGCTGCCCTTCTTGCCACCGACCAACTCTTTTTCTTCCTCTTTTTCTTCTATTTCGTAGACCAGCTCTCCTCCATTCGTCGACCTACTTCGCCAACGCAACCGCTGTCCATCAGGGGCTCTCCACCTTCGTTGAGATCACGTCGGTCCGAGCTTCCTCTTTGTCGGCCTTCTTTTTAGATCGAATCCTCTCCTCAGCCTCCCCCTCGCCGACAAGGTCTCATCTGTCGTGCAGATCTCCCGCCGTCGTTCTATAATCGACATTTGCTTCATTCGCACACAGCAAACAGGGTTGAGCTTAAACCTCTCCCCCCTTGCATTTTCTTAAGGGTCGCCGACGACCTAGCTCCTCTACCTCGTCGTCCCGTATTTCCCGTAATCGGAAATCTCGCTGAAATGATCCACTGCTGAGGGACAACATAGGTCCACTGTTCGGGAAGGAGTAGATGTCTTCCACCTTGAAGGGAAGGCCTCCGCCAGCACTTCTTCCAGCCAACATCCTCGTAGGTTCTCCTCCTTTGCAGGCGTCGAGGGACCCCTTTTTGAAGGTATGTTTTGGCCATGTTTTTATATGCCAAAATTATATATTTTTGGTACTTTGTATACATCACTAGCTTCATGTTTTCCTTGTGTTTTATTGTGAGATTCGTCGAAAAGTATCTCTCTTGCCCTTATCAGCTTCTGTTCGTTTATGTGTGCGTTCTGCAAGGTACGTCGGTGCATGGACCAGACGCCGACAGCTTGGAGCAAACAAAGATAATACGTCCGCAACTGTCACGGTGGTGAGAATTTTCAATTCCTAGCTAGTCGTAGATGTTAGTTGTGGTAGGCGTGTGGGTACAATCGCCCACACAGGGTGAGTCCACCGGCATGTGCCGGCGCGACGACATGCATATGTGATTGATCGTTGATTTATCTAGAGCTAACCTTTAGGTTGAGACTTCTTGTGCGTGGTCAAACACCCTCCGTAGAGTCGAGTGACTCCCCTTTGTTGTGAGCTTTAACACAAGTCCCGATGGGTCGGAGTCTCTCACTCTCATTGCTTTGGACTCTCCAGTTTTACATGGAGAAAGCTGGGAAGTAAAACTTAGCAAAGCGAAAGAAACATTGTAGTTGGCTCGCTTTGTGAAATCTGGAGTTCGCAAAATAGGAAAAATTTTGTAGCTAGCCTATTTTGCGATGTCGTTGAGAGTTTCCCCCTAAAAGATCCGAAGAAAAACTCTCCACATTTCCTCACCTGAGCAAGAGGCAGCGATGTCGCATATCCATTTGTCTAAACCTTAGGTTTCTCAGGAGATGTCATTAGCACGAGACTGGTTGGCTACCTGCATCATTGTTTGTTTTGGATTACACTACATTTTGCATAAAGCATAAGAGCACTTCATTTCGCTCCGACCGACCAACCTGTCCCGGAGAGCACTTCACTTCGCTCCGACTGGCCGCCTCGGCCAGGTGAGCTTATCACCTCTCCGACTGGCTGCTTCCGCCTGCTAAGCATTTCACTTCGCTCTGATCGGCCGCCCTGGCCAGCTGAGCATCTCACTTCGCTCCGACCGGCAGCCCCGACCCGATGAGCATCTCACTTTGGTTCGATTGGCCGCTCTGGCTCGGTCAACCGATCACTTTGGTTCAACCGACCACCACGGTCCAGTCGATCGAACACATGCATGTTTGTATTCTTCCGCATCTTATTTCTCTTTTGTTTGGATCACATCGCATGTTTGTCTGCTTACATGTTCCATCTTGTATGTGTTAGGTTGCATGATCATTATCATTTGTTTGTGTTGCACTTTTTTGGATTGCTGCTGCCACAACACGTCCATTTCTCTCGGTCAGTGCTGCCTCGACACACCTTCGAGTCGTTGCGGCCACGACACATCCATCCGTTTTAGTCATTATCGCATCGCCACACCTTCGGGTTGTCGCAACCGCTGTAGTCACATCATGCTTATCCCTTTTGGTCACTGCCGCCTTGAAGGTACATTTTGGTCATATTTTTATATGCCTATATTATCTATTTTGAGTACCTTGTATACCTTACTAGCTTCCTAATTTCCATGTTTTGTTGCGAGATTTGCCGGAAAGTGGGCCTCTTGCCATCATTAACTTTGCTTGTTTATGTGCACGTTTTGTGAGGTACGTCGGTGCATGGACCGGACGCCGGCAACTTTGAGCAAGTAAAGAGAACACGTCTGCAACCGTCACGGTGGTGAGATTTATCAACTCCTAGATGGCCATAAGTAGTAGTTGTGCTAGTCGTGTTGGTTCGATTGCCCACACTGGGTGAGTGCGCTAGCGTGTGCCGGCGCGACGATGTGCCTATGTGATTGATCGTTGATTTATTTAGAGCTAACATTTAGGTTAGGACTTCCTGTGCGTGGCCAAACACCCTCCGTAGAGTCGAGTGTCTCCTCTTTGTTGTGAGCTTTAACACAAGTCCCGGTGGGTCGGACTAACTCACTCCCCTTGCTTCGGATTCCCCAATTTTACTTGGAGAATGTTGGAAGGTCAGACTCGATAAAGCGAGAGAAACTTTGTAGCTTGCTCGTTTTGCGAAGTCTAGACAAGTTCACGAAATGAGAAAAGTTTTGTAACTAGTCTATTTCAGAACTCTGTGGAGAGTTTCCCCCTCCAAGATCCGAGGAGGAACTTCCCGCATTTCCTCACCAGAGCCGCACATCCAAGGGTCTAAACCTTAGGTATCCAAGGTGAGGTCGTTAACACGAGTTTGGTTGGCTATCTACATCTTTTCTTGTCTAGGATTGCACTGTGTTTTGAATGCAGCATAAGAGCACTTCATTTCGCTCCGACCTACCGCCCAGTCCCAACGAGCACTTCATTATGCTCTGATCTGCCGCCCCGGCCTGGTGAGCATCTCATTGCGCTCGGACCGGCCGCTCCAGCCCGGTGAGCATCTCACTTCACTCCGATCTGCCGCTCTGGCCAGGTGAGTATCTCTTTGGTTCGACGGCCGCCCCGGCCTGGTTGACCGACTACTTTGGTTTGACCGACCACCACGATTCGGTTGATCGAATACTTGCATGTATGTATGCTTCTGCATCTTATTACATGTTGCATCTTGTATGTGTTAGCTTGCATGATCATTATGATTTATTTGTGTTGCACTTTTTCAAGTCACTGCCACCACGACACGTCACAGCCGCCTCGGCACACCTACTTTGAGTCGCTGCCGTCACGGCACGCCCATCACTTTTAGTCACTACCGCCTTGGCACACCTTCTTCGGGTCGCTGTCGCCACGGCAAGCCCATCTAATTTGGTCACTGTCTCCTCGACACACTTTCCTCGGGTTGCTATCGTCACGACAGACTCATCCCTTTTGGTCACTGCCACCTCGGCATACCTTCCTCGGGCCGCTACCTCCATGGCACACCCATCTTTGAATCATTGCCGCTACGACACACCCCTCTCCTCGGGCTCTGTCGCTATAGCACGCCCATCTCCGGGTCACTGTCGCTACGACACACCCATTTCTTTAAGTTGTTGCCTCCATGGCACGTTCATCTCCGGGTCACTGTTATTACGACACACTCATTTCACCAGACTGCTCCCTCCACGACACGTTCATCTACGGGTTACTGCAGCTACGACACATCCATTTGTTCAAGTCACGGCCTTCATGGTTTGCCTATATTTTCCCGAGTCACTGCCTCACGGTACACTCATCACTTCTGTCATGACTGTCTGCAATTGCATTTGCATGTTTGCACAGGTAGCGAGCCAGACACGTTATAAGACTGACCACGTGTCGGACGCGATGCCTTAACTAGCATCACTTGTTGGGTGGATCCCGGTGACCAATACAAGTTAAGTCATCGGGATTGACACAAGTATAATTGTGCTAAGGATTCAATGGATCTGGCTTGTGTCACCCTTCTTTAAGACGAGGCAGATATAGCGACCCCGTCAAAGTCATACTATACCCATACTTACCCCGCGCTTAGATACTAGGTTAATACACTTTCTTAGTAAATGATGTGTTAAGCTAGGATTTAAATTGATATGTAGTCTTTTTGATATCTGATTATTATTTTTTGTTGAATTGATTGCCATAGTCGTGCATCTTTTTTTTTGTATTGTGTTTGTGGTGAGACTCCATGTTTAATACGTATAGTAGTGTGTTAGGGCATTTTTCTGCAGAGAGTCATGTCTATTTATATGCACACACACACACACACAAGTACCACTATGATGGAGCATGTGATGATTTCTGACCATTTTTATTGTAGGTGTTATTTAGTTCCCCCACTTATAAGCTATGACTCATTATACGTTATATGCAAGTGAGTTTTCTCGTTAACACTTATTTTCATGCAGGATTGAGTCTTTTCTTTTTCCTATATACTTTTAAAGTCTAAGAAGTCATGTAGCAGAAAGAAGATACGAGCACAGGTTCTCAGAAGTTAGGCGCGGGAATCACGTGGAAGGGACTAGGAGCAGATGCTCGTGCCCGTCTCTTAATTCTACATTTTTATATTGATGTATATAATTAGGACCGAACATATATATGTGAAGTCAGACCGTCTTTTTCTTTTTTGGGATATGTTGTCAACCCAACAGCACCGACCTATTATTATTTTATTTGGTTTGCTTTACTTTTTATCACATGTCTGCATGCTTTTATGTCTGCACATCTGCAAGTGTTTTTCTTATTTTTTTTGTGATCGAGATATCACGATGCAATATAGGCTTTATAGGACTTAAATTCATAATTTTCTACAAAATTCTAAATAAAGCATTCAAGATAATTAAATTTTAGGATTAAAATATTCAGAAATTTAAAAAACTAAATTTTTATTTCCTGCACAATTAATAGAGCCTCCAAAATTTTTAAAAACCGTTCTAGAAAACTAAATTTATATTTGCATGTCCCGATGAGTAGTCCTCGTACTTCTCTAACCTGACTAACCTAACATACATTTTTTATAGGTGGTTGTCTAGTGTGTCTAGAGTGTAAGAAGACTCTCCGTCCCAGACGAGGTGTAAATCCTTTTGTTTAGAGTGATTTTTGTTTTGTAGTTGAACCTCCCATTCTCTTCTTTCCACAGGCATCGTTGCCACTTTGGCAGGCATAAGCCCCACATCTTGAAACTCCAGCTTATAGTCATAGAATAGAGTTTCCTTTATTTGAACTTAGATTTATCAAGTTCCCCGTGGACGACGCAATTCACGGACAGCTGACCGAAAATCTCAAGACGTGTTGAGTCAACTACATTCACAACTGGATAGACTTAGAGTCCTGGTAGCTGCGGATGACGAGTCCGTAGTACCCAACTCAGTTACTTCTACCTTCTAGAATTATTCTATCTTCCTTTTGTTGAGCCCCTTTGAGTCATGTCGCTCTTTGATTTGGTTGATATCACCATGACGACCCGATGCCGATTAGTTACCCCCTGTTTGTGATACAACGATTTGTCTTCTGCCCTTATGGCCCGAAAGTGCTTTGACGTATTGAGATATCCTCGTCAAGATGATTTAGACTCTTTCGTGGGCCTCGTATGCCAATGAGTCGTTGTCCATTCGGGATGTGAGAGACTCGCTCTCTGCCCGATGACTTAACGTGAGCTTTGAAACATCGGGACTTTTCCGAAACAGAATAACCTTCCTTAAAATATCTATTGTCCCAGGTTCATGATAATCCAATCGAAATTTCTTTTATCGTGAGTATTTTTAAGTACTTCCCGAGATGTAATTAACCAAACGGGATGCATCCCATTGGGAGTGCTCTTGACCCCATAACAGACACCTACAACTGAATCTCTTGTTATGGGCAGTCTACGTAAGTATTCTTTCTCGGTTTAACGTTCTTTCACACAATCAAGCTTGGGCGGACACACTTAACATATCCTTGTGAGATTTACGGCACGTAGGCTCTTCATGTTTTGTGTTTTTTCTTGTTTGTCTCTTTGTCGTATGTCCCTTCTTATTCGGTTCCTTCTTTTCAAATCACTGATCTGATTCGGGAGGGAAATTTATTCGAATGGAGGAAGTATACGACGATCGACAAGCTGACGACTTCTAAAATAAATGAGAAAAAAATGAACGAAAATAAGGTATATTAATACATAAGAATTATGCGATATTTATGTAAAAGTTCCTATAATCTATACGAAATGACCAATTTATCTGTTTCCTCAAAAGACCAATTATAGAATTAAAATATAATCAGTACAAAGTGACCGCCAAGATAAAAATATCAAATTACTGACCCGTTGAGCCAGCCATAGAATGAGTTTGCTTGCCCTCACAGACACCGGTTCCTCATAAACACGCATAAACATTTATGCCTAAAATAATCAATAACCTTCTCAACTTGCCGGGCTAATGATCAGGCTACGGTAAAGGATTGGCACCCAGTACAAACCTTATGTCCAATTTCAAATAACGTTTTTGCCAAACTGGTTTAGCGGCATAACCCACAAGTACTGTCATGAACTAACTCGATATAAATGGCTCCTGAGTCAAACTCCATGAACTAAAGGATCAAACTTGGCTTAGTTACAACCCTATCCAACATCCTTAACAAGGATTTATTAACCTCAATGTGATAAAATTTATCATAAACCTCATCATATGATAAACAAAAAATCCAGATCATTCTGGACATGAAGCTAGCATCCATCATACAAAATAACAGAAATCTAACAGCAGTTATAGTAAAATATACTCAATTAAGAATAAAAAAATTAGAAAGATGTAATGTACTCACAGTTCATTCATATTTACAACAAAGCACCGTATTGACATCCTTCTGGTGCAGCTTTGCCTTATTTTCAAGAAAGATAACACTAATGAGCGAAAACAAATAGACAAATTAATCACAAACATATTTGCAAAGATAAAACTGGCAAAATCCAAAAATAACAGGAAGATAAAATTTCGATATGAATTATAATCAAAGGTAGTTAATTGGCTTGACCAGCAATATAATGTGGACAATAAAAAAGGCATAATCATGGAAAACAGAGAACCAAATAAGCATTGGTAAAGTGGGAAAAATAATTTCTAATTGTGTGAATGGAAAAATAACTCATTGCTCGCGAATTAGGAAGTAGGGACAAAATAGGTAAGGCTCCTCCTAATACTGTAAAGTAATTGCATATAATTCGATATCCTCATTTAATTAGTGCCTACACATGTATGCCAGTTTATTCATATTCTGTCAAATTTACATAAATCACTTTCCTCTCAACAAGATATCAGAACAAGAAAAAAAAACCTAACCTTTTATTATAATAATCATGTACAATTCCCGTTCCAACCTAGCTGCTCACTAGCGTATGCTCCTCCCAACAGTCCTAGTCCTGCTACATGCATGTGCAACCCCTCGCTCGTCTTGCACATGCCGCACAGTACTCGCACCCTGCTTGCACATTACTAAAATAGCCTTTACCAACGCCAAATACACTGCTGAAGCATGACTATACGTAGACTTAGCTTTATCTATCGCCCATGTCACTTTTGTCCCTGCCCTCTACCATTACTCCTTTCCTATTGCATATGCTTTTGTAAACTCATGCTCACATTGACGCCAGAACTCCCCCACGTATTTGCGGGATCAGAAATCGCGCATGATTGAGGGATCCTGCGATCCCGCAGAATCGGGATTCTCGACTGTCGCAGCAAGGACAAAAGAGTTGTTTCCATCCCAATTTTTGTTTCAGCCCGGATTTTCTTCAATTTATCTTCTATTCCTTTATTTACTTTTTGTTTATTTTCTATTTTTCTTATTACAAAGTAGGGTTTCAACTTGAGTGACTATTAATATGTTGTTATTTTTCGTTTTGAGAATACTTTTGATTTGACTTTAGTATTTTAAATATGCTTTTTTCCTAGTTCTACCCTAATGCAATGTTGTATCATTTTCTTTTTACAAGTGGAATGTTCATAGCTTGCTGTCACGGACTAACTTTCGTCAAGTCACCCGTGCGGCTTTAGCGCTCTTTCTTAGCACTAAATCAGCCTAATCACTCACAACACTGGACTTAGGAGCCCCAAACACTCTTAAGAAGAAGAATAGAGAGAAAGGAATAATTTGCAATTGAATACTAGAATGTTTTGATTCAATGCTTGGGTAATTACAAATGAGGGGAGGAGTTCCTATTTATAGTCTCCTCCATGCCTTTGGCCTTTCATCTAGCCAATGTGGGACTATACAAAGTCCAAGAGAAGCTTCTAGATTACAATATAATATTCTATCTCTTAGACTATTCTAAT
>NEWO01000002.1:202368-238810 GCA_003013225.1 Phalaenopsis aphrodite
TCCTCGAGTCCATCAGCCCTTTGGCCAAGTTCCTCTACTTGGCCCTCCATGCCATTCATGGCCTCCTCCATCCGAGCAAGGCGCGAATCAAGGCTAAGCATGATCTCCTTAGACCTTCCATGTGGCTTGGGGGCAACAGGGTCCCTTTGCTCCTGGCGACCTCGCCCTTGAGATGACTCCACATTAGTGGCTTCCGACTCCATCACGTGCTCCTTGCGTTTTTCGCCATTCCCTCGAACCAAAGCTTTGATACCAACTGTCACGGACTAACTTTCGTCAAGTCACCCGTGCGGCTTTAGCGCTATTTCTTAGCACTAAATCAGCCTAATCACTCACAACACTGAACTTAGGAGCCCCAAACACTCTTAAGAAGAAGAATAGAGAGAAAGGAATAATTTGCAATTGAATACTAGAATGCTTTGATTCAATGCTTGGGTAATTACAAATGAGGGAGGAGTTCCTATTTATAGCCTCCTCCATGCCTTTGGCATTTCATCTAGTCAATGTGGGACTATACAAAGTCCAAGAGAAGCTTCTAGATTACAATATAATATTCTATCTCTTAGACTATTCTAATATACATAAATAACTCTAGAACATTCTAGGTTATTCTTAGATCCTCTTTAGAGTTTTTCCTTCTTGCTCTCTCTTGAATGTGGTGGAATCTTCTAGAGCCCCTTTGATGACTCCTCATATTCGGACCTTCTCTAGAATCTTCCATCCTCTGTTCGTCTCGATGATCTCCTGAATGTGGCGGAGCGTGACATTGTGTTGGAATAGGCGGTCAAGCTTCTCCCTACCCTATTATCGCCTAATCGGAGTTTTCTCCGCAGTTTTCAGACATGACAGCTGTCGATTAAAATCTATCTCTATCAAATTCCCATATTTTATTCCTCTGCTATTCCACCAGAAGTTCTCCACTAAATCTGCATCCCAATTACCTTCTAGGAGCCCTAAATCAGTATCACACATATCTCCTACTGATGTTATAACGGATGCCAAACCAGCTTGCTCCACCAATAGCCCACTACCCTCTCATCTCTTAACTGATGTTTTTAAGTGATCTCATGCCCGCTTGCCCCACCAATGGAGCCCACCACTCTGCCTTATTATGAAAGTCAACACGAGTGCTGGTCAAAGTTGGTCTAACTACATTGTCAGCCTTTGTCTTATCTCCGTCAACTTCTAAAAAGGAGGGATCAAATGGGGTGTAACAATGTATGAATGATCAAAAGAAGTGTAGTTTATTATTTATTCAAAATATAAAATTCTATTTTTAAATATGACACTTTCAATTTAAGTACTTACCATTTTTAACATTTTTAAGAGTCATATCACTATTATTGTCGTACCCGAATGTATCCTCAGACTTATATTCATAGACACTCAAAATTTGATACCCGAAGATATACGTTTATTATTTTCTTTATCGTGCACGCATACATCGCATCCTTTGTGAATTTAAATGTTTTACTTACACATTAGTCTGTTACTGTTGAATGATTTAAATTTCCTTCTATACATTTGTGGATTTCTTAGTGGTACTACATTAGATTGGAAGTTTTAAATCTAAGGATAGTAAATTAAATGTTAATATCATCCAACTGCAATTCGTGACAAAAGTTTAAGCCGCTCGACTGGTAATGCGTCAGATGCAAAGTTCCTTAATGAATTCGAAAATTAGGGCTGGAAATGACCCTTCTTCCTTCCTCAGCGGCTTTGTTTCTTGCCTCTCGATTTCATTCATTCGAAAAGGGGGCACACGACTTAACTCGTAACTGAAACCATGTATAACATAACTGCCTATTTTATTTATTATTATTATCATTATTATTATTATTATTATTTATTTATTTAAATATTTTAGTTGCAACAATATCATCTACATGATATGCAATTTTCTAAATCATCTATTATCATGGTTGAATATAATCTTCACCACCATGTTTCACTAAACTACAAATGATTTGTACATCTCAAGGGTGAACACCTTAATCTATAACTTGTTCTCACTTTAATAAAATGACATGTACACTCAAAAATTGTATCTTACCCTACAGAATAAATTGGATGAAATCACTAAAAATCTTCTATTATTGATCCTAAAATACAGCAACAACATAACAAAGAATCTTGACTGCTACATTCTCTCCAATTTTCAATCATTCTTCCAGGATGTGAAACATGAGTTGATGGTTAATTCTTCAATTCCCAACCTCACCACTACACTCTCTCACAATCACAACCTGAACCGAGAACTTAGAGTTAATAAGGGCAGAAATCGACGATCGAACTGTGAAAGAATTTTCTAAATATTTATATTAATCCACAATAACATTTAATATGGAAAAGGGTCATTAGCCCACAATTCACATATAAACAAAAACTCAACAAAATCATAAGATCATCCAATCTATAACAATATTAAAATAATAAGGAAAAAGACATAACACCAAAGAAATAACTATATATCATTCACAACGCCTCTCCTGTAGATCTGCCATCTCCTTTCAACCATACTAATATTTCAAATCTATTCTTGAAAAATGACAGTTAAAGAGGTTAAATTTAAGCAACTTAGTGAATAATTAATATTCTATTATGCATTAAATCTTTATGCAATTGCCTAACATGATTAAAATGAATATGCTGATTAACATTAAAATAATCTTTATATTTTTCATTTTATAAAATTATTTGCTAAATATCTAAATTAATTATATTTTCATCCTTTTTTATCATTTAAATTTTTCCTTTCAATATTTATTTTTCTTGTAATAAGGTTATCTCAGGAGCAACGTTAAAATCGTTACCATTTTGTACCATAAAAGCACACCTTTATCATTTGTATTATAAAGATATTCATTTACCATTGTCTTTACAATTTAACGTGCATGAATACGATAGCATAGCCTGCTAGTACCATATAGGGTGACTCCTGAAAGACTTTAACTTTTATCTTTCATTTCCTTCAATCATTAAAAGTGTTTATTTTACTTTACATGCAATGCAAAAGATGATGCAACATAAATAATAAAACAATCAGTTCATTTTTCAATTATTTCCTTTCAATTATAAAATTTTCTTTGATGAGTATAAATAAATGAAACATTTATAAAAAAAATAAATTGAATTTAATACAAAGTAGAAATTACTCACTTTGACTTTTACGAGACCTTTGAAACACTTATCCCTTCATATTCTTTCTCCTAGATTCACCTATATCCATTAAAAGTGCATATATAAGAATTTTATTTCCAATATAACTCTCTAACATATAATTCATTATTTTAATTTTTTCCCAATTATTATTTTGATAAAAAACTCTCCCATGACATTAATATACTTTACTTGATGACATTTAATTAAAACTACAAACATAAATAATACATAAATCTTTACCTTCTACTCCAATGAAGTCACTTCTAAGGTTTTAATCCAAGGTAATGCATCTTTTATTTATAACTTAAACAATAAAAAATGGTAAATAGTACATTAAATTATTTATGCAAGACCTTACATTGAAAGTAGCCATAAACATACCTCAATTACTCTCTTTTGCACAAATATGGGCCTCGATATTCCTCTAATCCGAGAATTCTATAGCTTCAATACTCCTTTATTTAAATCTATCATTAACATTTAATAAATAAACAATCATTTGATATTACTTAATTAATATTATAAAACCCTCACTCACTTATTAATTGCTTTGTTCATCCCCTTATCCATACGAACGTGAGCTGCACTACTTCCTCCTCCGTCTTCTACTCAGAGTTAGTCGAGTGCTATAAGTTTTGCATGGAAAGAAAAAGCTGCACAATCCCTCCTCTTCCTTTGGCCACTCCTTTTGTTTCTTCTTCTTCTCGAGCGCACGTAAACAAAATTCCCACAAAGAGGCTGGCAATATCTTCTTCCTTCGTGCAGGACACCCTCGACAACCTCTCTTGCATATGTTGATTTTGTTTTCCCTAGGAAAGGTAAGTTTCCTTCACGTGTCTTCTTCCTTCTCTTTTCCTTTCTCTTCTCCTTTGCACGGGAAGTGCAAACTTTCTCAAAAGCTTCTACACTTTCTTCTTCCAGTCGCTCCACTCTACCATCTCTCGCATCCGTTTGTTCGAATGAAAGGGCCCCACCATCGACCCCTAAAGAAGAAATCACAATGACACTTAAACCCTACTACCTACTCAATTGTTGTTATTATTATTATTATTATTATTATTAAAATTTCAGTTATTACTCTCTCTCTCTCTCTCTCTCTCTCTCTCTCTCTCTCTCTCTCTCTCTCTCTCTCTCTCTCTCTCTCTCTCTCTCTCTCACTCTCACTCTCTCTCGTTCTTTGGGTGATTAAGTTATCTACTTCGACTCCACCATCTTCTAATTAGGTTCTCCTTACCATAAGGCATTGTGACGGCTATGCTAATAGTGGATGTGGTTGTAGGGGGTAGTCTTCCATTTCTTATTCTCACTAAAATGGAATCAATCATCCTTCAATGAGATGCTGGTCCAGGTTTGACCATTTGGCTGTTAATTAACATGCCTCGATCATCTACTCACTTTTGGATTTTCCACTACTACTCTTTTTGGATGTAAAATTTCTCAGAAAAAAATATGATTGTTGATTTTGAATACACAGGCCTCTGCATATGCTTCTCATGTTATTTCAACCCATAGATCTCCTATAGTTATCACCTCATGTGTGTCCAACATTCTAGATTTTGATGCATCTTCCCGAATGATAAGTAACTATAAACTCTTCAACAATCTCCACATGACTCTCTTCCCCCTGTAATCATGGTTAATGGTTTCCCTATCTCATCCTCTCAGGTAATTGCATTATGATGCCAAAAATTCTCTCTACCTTATTTTACATATCCTAATATTTTTTTGTAAACTTACCATCCCTTCACTACCTTACTAAAAATTACGAATTGTTTTTTCACTTTTTTTCCTTCACTGTATTAGTCAAAATGTCAACCTAAAGAAGTGAAGTCTCTACCACTTAACAATTGTCGTCCCTATTGTTCTTTCTTCTACTATTACTCATTTTCATTGGCACATTTTTATAGTTCATCCTCCTCCCACTAAGCTTCGAGATTCTCTAACTCCTCATTCATACTCAAATTTGGCTGACATACTTGTGAGCTATGAAAATATCACCATGTATCATTTTAACCCTACATGAGTAATTCACATCCTTTTGAGTTAACTCTATTAAGTATATCATAAAATCCCAAAAGAAAATGAATACCTGAGACCATAGAAGATAGTTGATACCTTTGAGTTTGAGAGATGCACCAATTGTAGACAAGGATTTCATCTGAGAAAAAAAATGCAGGATGCCATGAATGAAAGTAACTAAAAAGTAAAGGGCAGAAGTTTAAGCAATTAAAGAATTGAGTGAATCGAGCAAGTACAGGGTGCTAACAATTCATGGGCGAGATGGCGCAGAATGTAGGCTGTAGATGTTGGTTTGTAGTAACTAGGAGCAAGCAATAGCAAACAAGTTGTGGGGCATGAGTTGTGAGCTGAAGGTATTCAGTATTGAGCGTGGGTGCCATTCAGTGTGAAGACAAGAATAAATGCATTGATAGTCAATTAGAGTGCAGGCCATGAGTGGGTTGTCGATATCGAGTGTTTGGGATGAGCATTTGGGTGTTGAAATGAGCATCAGAAGCAGAGCACAACAGGTAGACTACAAGTTATACAAAGATTAGGGATCGATGATAAGCTGTAAATGGGAAAGTGGAGGCACAAAATAATTTACTGTTCTAGGGTCTCCATGCTAACTTATGCCCCTCAGCAAATATAGAAAACTTTCTAAGGTAAGTTATTTTCCTTCATTGACATAGGTAAATTTGATTAAATGGCAGCCACGAACATCCTGTGTTAGAGAAAGGATAAGGCATGTCTTCAGCTATTGAAATGAGATGTAAAATCTGCGTGATGACAAATAAAATTGATAGAAAATGGATTCTACACATCCCAATCCAGAGGTTCCCAAAAATTTGCTTACAATTAAGACATAAAAAATATTTGATCGCCACATTTACTAAAACTTTTATCCCCCTCAATTCTGCTGATGAATTTAGATATTTTTATTTGTAAAACAGCATATTCCTTGATCAGTGTAAGAAAATAAAGAAAAAAATGGGGAATTTATTGATGTTACATACCTGTTCTTTATTGATATAACTAGTATTCAAAATGTAATTCTTAGAAAAACTGCAAGCTAAATCTTTAGGTCCATTGAATTCAATATTGATGGCAAACAATTGAATTGCCGAAAGATAATGTTCTGGTCCTGACAAACATTGTAACAATTAGCAGCCATATGCCATATGTATATTTACCTCTGAGCATTTCAAGAACCAGTACTGAAGAGCATACAGGCAGAAAATGTGATGATCCAAAATCTTAGTTCACTTCCTCGAGCTCCTTCAATGTTAAAAACTTTTTTGCAAATCCATCAACCGCATCATTAAATTCTTCACAGCCTTGAAAATTTTCTCGTCCTTGTTGCTTCCACTGGAACAATCTTCTGAAAAGATCCAGTAAGCCAACCCTGCCTCTGACTTCTACTAATTGCTGAATACATTGATTAAGCAATATTTTGACACATCTAAGCAAGTATTTGCAAACCTTTCCTTTCTGATGGCAGATAAAATCAAGCCTGGTAGCTTCGCAATCGAATAACATCACCGATATCTCCTCAACAATGTCAAAATATGAAAATACAAGACAAACTCCTTCACTTGCCCATTTTCTTCCATCACTTCCATAACACAAAGTAATTTCATGCTCATGACAGTCACTGGTCACTGTTTGGTTTTCTTTATGCTGCAAAATTTCACCGGTAGTGGCATAATAAAGTAGCAGTTCACATCCCTTGTCACTTAATATTGTTGGGTACAATAAGAATATGCCTAGAGGAATTTTATTAAATAACTTTTTGGACCTTTTTGTTGTCTTTTCTTGACCCTTTGAATCAACCGAAGTGTATCTAAGGAAAGGTTTGATCCATGAGTCAATACATACATCATCAAAATCTCTAAGCCATGACGAAAGTGCAGAAAAACTACATATTTGTGTTGTTGGAGCATGCTTATCATCTTGACTCTTATTTATTCTGAGCTTCCTTCTCAAGCTAAGTGAAACTTTAGTATTGGAGTGGGTGGTTAAAGGAATTGCTCTACTTGTTAAGCTCCAAGACCTTGATAATTTGAGGAAATGTTCAGCGAGTCTATCACCATGGCCATTGACAACAGGGCAAAGAACAAAGGAAAGATATATGATAGCAGCCTCAATCAGATCTCTCTCATAGGATGAGAACAAATTTATTTCATTGGAAATAGCTTCCGAAATATAAGAAGCCTGAATATCATTATGATAGAAGATTAGCACAGATGCAAAATAGAACCATGTAGGAAATTTCATCAGCATTGACCTACAACACAACAGCTCAATATGGTAAGGTTTTCTATTACAAAGGAATTTAAAAAAAAAAAAGAAGCAGCCACCTAAGTTGAAGATTTGTACGTACCAGGTAGAATTATTTTCAATTGAACCCTGCATTGTTTCATGTCTGAGCAAGCATATGGTTGGCTCAAAGGATGCTTCTGGACAAATGACTGCTAATTCAATATAATGAACCAAATTCACAAAACTATTACATGAAATAGGTCCATTCAATACACCAAGTAGTTCCTGTAAGTTATTAGGAAAATAGGCATGTGGGAACGGGTACTTCAGTCCCATTTCCATTGACACGCCCCAGGCCATTGGCCTAGAAACCATATCTAACACAGCCGAAACAAGTGCAATATGGAGTTCTAACACAACAGTCAGACCCCTGTTTAAAAGAACTGAGAGTAAGTTAATAATCGATAAACATGGTAATCATCAAGTGAAATCTTATACAAAGATCTCATAAATGTCTACAGTTTTAAACCAATTGAGAAGATAAATAACTATTTTCAACAATTAAAAAACAGACAACAACGGAGAATTGGCATTTTCCCCAAACTAAACCAGTCGAGTAAATTGAACAGCTAAATATTGCTGAACAGATTAAGTTAGAATCAAACTTTCAAAAAAAAAAAAAAAAGAGCTTACAATAGAAATGCAGTGGTCCATAAGGATTAATGGCATCAGTCAAGTGTCAATATTCCAAATGAAATAACAAAAAAAAAAAAAAAAACTTATTGCACAGCTACAGAAAGCTTGGCATAGATGAAGAAAGAAATTAGGTATTAAACAAGCTAGCATGAATTAGTCTTGTTAGAAGAGAAAATTCTCGTGTAATATTGACTGATTTATGATGTGTTAATGACTACAAGTATGTACCACTATAAAGATATATAAGACAAATACAAAAGAGCCAAAACAAGGAAGTGAATATATTCAATCAAGAGGAACATGATAAAAATGACTTCTTAATTTAGTACTTTACAAAGAGAACACTTCATAAAAATAAGTTCTAGTTTGTAACAAAGATCGAACAATTAAGGAGATCTCACAGCTTTAGTGATGATATCAGTCAATTGTTCTTCACTAGAAATGTGGATCATGAATGATCTTCTTCAAGGCTGTACCTCTAATAAAATGACAATCTTCTTCAAGAACGTATCTCTAATAAAGTGAATTTAGTTTTGTAATAATAAATGACGCCTGCACTGTCGTTCGAACAAGACTATACTGCTAATGGGAGCATTAAGATGAGGTTTATTCCTCACCTTCTCTCATTCGAACACATGCACACAAAGAGCAAAAGAGCGTGAGAGAGAGGGGGGGGATTGTGAGAGAGCGAAAGAGTGAGGTAAAGAAAGAAGAAGAAAAGGAGAAGGAAGAAGTTGAAGAAGCAACAGTTACAGTAAAGGAAAACGAGAAAGGATGAGTAGAAGATGAGTGGCTCACCTGCTACGATCACTCCTTCCATTTTCGCGATCGAATCGCAAGGAAGATAGCTCGAGCGGCTCTGCAGAGTGTCGCGAGCATCAAAATAAAGGAGGGAGAAGAAGGGGAAACTCGATTGAGTACCTTGAAGGCTCGAACGACTCACCCGAGCGAAAGAGAGTAAAGGAGAACTCCAATCGCAGCTTCGAAGCCCTATCTAGCGGCGGCTAGAAGAGGAAGGGAGAGGCGGACCCTCCGTGTCATGCGTCTCGCAGAGGAAAGAGGAGGAAGAGGGCTTGAGCGGCCTATAGAAGCTCGGCCGAGAGCTCAAAGACTAAGGCAGGGCCTGTAGGAGCTTTGCGTGCGGGAAAAAGTTTTTGTCTGAATTTTAGACGTAGCTCTACGTGCAGACTCCAATAATATGTTGCCACGTATGCTACATTGCGGAGGTTATTTCGGGGTTATTAAAGTGGAACCATGGAGGTTACTTCGGGGTTATTGAAGAGAACTCATAATTTCACTTCAATAACCCATAAATAACCTCAAAATAACCTCTGCGGTTCCACTTCAATAACCCCGAAATAACATCGCAAAGGTTATTTCTGAGTTATTTTGAGGTTATTGAATTGGAATATATGAGATTTCTTTGGGGTTATTGAGGCGGAACCTCATAAGTTATTTTGGGATTATTTCGGGGTTATTGCAGAGTCTGCGGTTTCACTTTAATATTTTTTTAGGTGGGTCTGATATAGCACACATGATGGTATATTACTGAGAGTCCGCACGTAGAGCTACGTTTGGAGTCTGAATAGAAAATTTTCCCTGCATGCGGGAGAACTCAACGGGTGAGGCTCGATTAATTTAGTAAGGCAAGGCAGAGGGTAGGCTAAGTTAAAGTATTAATTGAAATTGATTTAAATTAAATTAGGAAATGTTAATTATTTATTTACTATTATGTTAGGAATGTAAATCCTAATTAATTTACCTATTCAGAAAATCCTAATGTTTATTCTTACAATTATAAGTGATTGACGAGGAAGCTAAGGCAGAAAATGAGAAAAGAAAATTTTAGATATAAAATTAAATTGTGAAAGTTAATAAATATTTTTCTAAACAAGTAATGTTAAAAAGCAAATTAAGAATCCTAAATTTTAAATTTAGTTATGGATAAATTGATATTAAGTAGGTATGCAAAAAAAAAATGTTAGAAGCTTTAACATAAAATTTAATTGGGATATTCCAACATATATATATATGTTAGATACTACATAAATATTCATATATGTCTATATAGGTAAATAAATAGTTACTTAAAAAAATAAACTATGAATATAATGATAGAGAATCGAGAAGTAATAGGAGAGAAAATTAGCATTGACAAGAAGTTAATTGCATTTAAATTTTTATTATAGGTGCACTTAAGGACTAGACTGACATAAGGAAAAGGATAGCAGACGATACTATTGAGGTGGTTAAATGAATTTTATTTTACAATAGTTATGTTTAATTATTATTTCCAACTTTTTGAGGTGGTTAAATGAATTTTGTTTTACAATAGTTCTGTTTAATTACTATTTCCAATTTTTATTTCAAATGCAATAATACAGGTTTGATTTTAAATATTAAATACAAGTTTTTTTTAAATGTTAAATACAAGATAAAAATGAATATAATATGGTATATGCATGCATATGAAGTCACCCTTAGATGGTACTGACAAGAAAATATAATATACTTGTCCAGGAACATGAAAAAGAAAAAAGTTGTCAACCATTATGCTATATTGGGAAATGTTAAACGTACATTTTTATAAAGTATACGTTTAGACGGTAGCTCTCAATTATGAAAAGTGTAACCTAAATAAATGAAAGAAAATGAAACTATTTTTTTACTGCATAACTTTTACTATTACTGCACCTTCACAAAAATATTTTAAAATAAAAATTATTATAATTTAAAAGCATTTATCCTCTAAGTAGTTTTAACTCAAATCATTGTTGCTAATATTTTTACAGAAAAATCAGTTGGATTTGATGGATCACAGGGAGTACGTGTACAGGCATCGCAGAGCACAAGCTGATAGGTATTACAGTTTAATTTATTTTCTGTTTAAATGTAAATATATAAATTATAACAATTTATTGTAAATATAAGTTTTATGAATTAGTAAAACTCTATTGTGTATTGGATTTTTATTTTTGCGATGAAATGAAACTGGTAGATAGGTTTCTTCAGTCCGACCGTCAATTCCCGCCATAGTAATTCCAAACTAACAGGGTCAAGTCGTGACAAGTTTAATATACTTAGTTCTATTATTAAGGATAAAATTGTTTTTAATGTAGAAAGTTGTCATCTAATCACAATTAAGGATGATGGATTGTGACAGGAAATCCAAACTCATCTCCTATAGCTTTAATCCACAAAACGGCCGCAAGCAAAGTGACCATCTAGCAACAACTGTACTCTTCTTATTTTTTCAGTCTGCTACCTTTGAGGCATTCTTCCCATCTGAGGTTTGTATTCGATGACGAAAAAGAGATTCGACTGTAAGTCGTTCAAAGTGATGACTGTCTCCAAGGTCTGAGTGATGCTCTGGCTGTAGCTCAACCCCGCAAAGAAACTTATCTTCGTAACTCCCCTGTTGATCCCTTCTAGCGATTTCAGAGTGTTGTCAATCCCATCCAGCGATTCCATTAGGTTGCAGATCATGCCAACCACTCTATGTAGCAATCGCATTCCTTCTCGGTGCCTCCTAGCCAGCCGGCAGCATTCTCCTTCGCATTCACGCAAATCGTCTACCTCCCTGCACTTCCCACCAGGCCACTGCACCTAGTTGTTGGTTTTCTACTTTCCCGCGTCTTCCTCACCCATAGTTGACCAGTCCTACATCCTCCAACAGGCTGCAAATCCGTAAAGCTTTTCCCGACAACCACCGTACTCCCTTCCCGACACCTCCCAGCTAATCGCCTGCCTTCTATCCTCCTTCCAGCAGACCAAAGATCACCTTTCTTGCGCCTCTAGTAGACCGCTGGCCTCCAGCTGCCCTTCCACCACCTCACCACTTGCTACTAGCCACCAGTCAGTTCTCCAGTAGCTCTTTCAACCCATCGGACCTGTAGCACTCCACTAAAGAGGGTCATTTTGTTCTTGTTGTTTCCTTTTTTTTATTTATGTAGTCGTTAATGTTGTTTACCATTTACATGTGTTGTGTTATTTTATGTTGAGGATTCGTCTTGTAACTTTTTAAATTTAGCAATAAAATGTGTTGTTTGAGTTGCGGTTTAGGTAAACTCTGATATCACTTACACATCCACACAATCTTCTATTTCTCACATATCATTGTCTACTTCTTTTATGGCTTCCTGCTTAGTCAATGAGCCAACTCTGGTAGTAGGGCGACAGAAGGTGAAGTGTCAAAACATATGACATCTGCAAAACGTCCTTGCAACCACTGTGTTGAGTGTATTGTTCCTCTCGGTCTTCTTACCACTTTGATCTACACCACCATCTTTCTGGATAGTTTCACACATTCCTCAGGTGTACTCCTAGTAGCTGCTCCTATTGTCGGTGATTTTCTGAATGACGGAGGGGTTCTGATCAAATTATGCTTCTCTTAGAAAAGTACCGCTAAGACTAAAAGGAAAATTTTATAAGAAGGTGGTGAGACCTGCAATGCTCTATGGCGCTGAATGTTGGCCTTTAAAAGAGAAGCATAATAATAAGTTAAGTGTTGCCGAGATGAGAATGATTAGGTGGATGAGTGGCTTTACACTTAGAGTCAAAATGCGGAATGAATATATTCGTGATAGGGTTGGTGTAGCTCCTGTGACAGACAAAATTAGAGAAAGTCGTCTTAGATGGTTTGGTCATATTAAACGTCGACCATTAGATGATCCGATTAGGAGAGTAGATGTTTTAGATTCGACTTGTGTTAAGAAAGGCAGAGGTAGACCTAGGAAGACTTGGGCTTATTGTATTAAAAATGATCTTAATTTATTAGAACTAAATGAAAATATGACACTAAATAGGACGCAATGGAGAAAAAGGATTCATGTGGCCGACCCCACGTAGTGGGATTAAGGCTTTGTTGTTGTTGTTTGTTGTTGTCTAACTTCAAGGGGAACATCATTCAATAACCAGTAAGGCTGCAGTTGGGTGAAATGGCTGATGTCTGACTTTAGGTCTCCCAAATATTTGACTATGGTGTTCTCCTCTAGCTTCCTTAGCTCATATTTTAGCATGAGCTGCTGAAATTCCATTGTGAATTCTTCTACTGAAAACTCCTGATGTAAGTGGTGTAGCCTCAAGAACATGTCATGGCAGTAGCGTGGGGGTACATACTTCCTTTGCATCTTCTTCTTCATCCTTTCGCAAGTAGTGATCTTGTTCCTACCTTCTCTACTCTTCACTCTCTTCAGATTCTCCCCAAAAAAAGAGACACTTTTCTTTATTTTTATGGCAACAAGCTTCACCCTCATATAACCAGTATCTCCTTGTACTCCAAAGTCTCCTCAACCGTCTACAATCACTCAATGAGGTCCAAATTTTTTCTCCACTTGAAATCAAAAAATTCACTAACATGTCTCGCAGTCCTCCAAAATTTACTCCATCCATCAACTTCCTTTAATAATAGATCCCAAAGTGTCGTGGTCTATCCCCCTCTTCACTGGAATCATCACTATGAAAGAGATCCAGATTCCCTCATCCTCTTTGAATCTCACTATCACGGTCAACGGTGATCTTTCCATGGGTTCCTTTCTCAATTTCAGCAAGTCATTGAAGTCAACGGATTTCCTACTACATCTCTTCCATGTTTAGTTATTGAACAGCTTCCGGCACTTGTCTCCTCGGTGGAATGGCAAGAGTTTAGGGTTGGGAGATGAAAAAGGGTGTATATGGATAATTTAGGCTGGCAAAAATATTTGGGATGGCTGATTTGAAAAATTAGAAATTTGAAATGATTGTGGGTGGAGTTTGGGTTAGATATTGGTGAATCTTAGTAACCCTATAGTGGAACTAGATTTTGGTTATCTCTAATACCAAATGATATCAGACTTTAACAAATAACCTAACGCAAGCGTAGGTATCCCGCATTATAGCGAAAGGAAGTCGACTTCGGTCTGGTTCAGTTTAGAAATCCTAAAAGCCAGAAGACTCTTTCTTCCTTAGATTAGAGGCTCAATTGGAGACATAGGTTTATTTATTTGTTTTCGTAGGTGTCTAGGATTAGTTCTGCTTGATGTTTTTGTCAGGACAGCAGCCGGGATCTGGGTTTCCCCGTTCAAGGATCGTATTTTAAGGCGAGAAGGTGCCTCAAATGTAACTCTTCAAAGGCGGTGACCTTCTCCAAGGGTTCGAGTGGTGCTCTGACTGTAGCTCACTCCCGCGGGGATATTTATCTTTGATTTCCTTCCCTCTACGACTTTTCCTATACTCTGCAGCCCTCCTCTCACCGTTGCAGCCCCTTGCCTCAATGCAGTTCAGTAAAACAGCACTCTGTTGTTCTCTGTGGCCATCCCTAAACTTTTGGTCCTCCCCACAATCCCTTCCTCTGAGCTGTCATACTCCTTCCTGTCAATAGGCTTCTCAAGACACTCTAGTACCAGTTGAGACCACTCCCTCCCTTCCACCAGCTTTCCATTTCTCCCTGTCGTGAGCTATAGCAAGCCCTTCCACCAACTCATCCATTATAACATCAACTGCCCCATCCAACCACTTAACCTTCTTCGATTGCCCTAACCGGCACCCATCCTTTCCTTCCTGCTACCCAGCCACTACCTTCACCCTAGGCCTAGTTTGGGTCTGTGTTGTGTCCTTTGTTGTTATTTCCTATTGTTGTATATGTTTGGTGTAACCCTATTTAATTTCTATAATAAAATTTGTTATTTTGTTGTTGTTTGGGTTAACTATAATACCATTTAGTATGAGAGTTAGTCTAACCCTAGTTCTATTCTAAGGTTTCTAGCATCCCCTCATATCTCAACTCAATTTTTTTCTTTCCCGCCCTACACATTTCCTTACACCGATCAACACCCAAACCTTAACAAGGCCACCACCGAGATGATTCTCAAAATCTGATCAAGAACCTACTATGGACGACATACAACAACTACTCCACAAAGTACTACATCAGCTCTGTCAATAAGAAAAGAACCCAAGGCGGGATCATCATCGACCGTAATAGTGAAATCCATGCAGAAGAGCATATAGAACACCTGAATCCCTTCCGTAGGGGTGTTTCAATGAAGAAGAAGACAAACCACAACGCTTTTGGGTACAATATCAGTGGAAATCTAGAGATGAGGTGTTTGCTCAATTATACAGAGACGAGATGTCTATTAGAGGATACAAAGATGAGGTGCATGTTAGAGGATACAAAGCCGGATTGCCTGTTGAAAGATACAGAGATGACGTGCCTATTGGAGGATACAGAGATCTAGGGATGAAAGTGAACCTACTGGACTTCAAGGGGGGAATGGATCTAAATGGCTTGCTTGAGTGGATGCAAACTATTGAGCAGATGTTTGAGTACAAAGTGTATGACGATAGAATGGTGAAGCTCGCGACAATTAAACAGAAGAATAATGCTTCTTTGTACTGGGAGAATTGAAGACGAAGAGACTGAGAGGAGGACGAGACAGAATCACTTCTTGGGAGAAGATAAAGCGAGAGATGCAACGACAGTAGCTACTCCCGCACCCACACTACTGCCATGATATTTTCTTAAAGTTCCACTACCTACAATAGAATGAGCTATTACTGGGGTACACGGCTGAATTTATGCAGCTTAAGTTGAAGTGTAAGCCAAAGAAAGTAGAGGACACACCATGGTCAGTTACTTGGGAGGCTTAAAGACCGCCATCAGTAATGTGGTCCAGCTACAATCCTACTGGACACTGAGGGGCATGCAAATCTTAGCATAGAAAGTAGAGAGATAGTAGAAGCAAAGCAGACAGCCATTATTAGTCAGACAGCCAACCACAATTGAAGACCTCAGGTGGAGCACGCCTCAAGGAGTGGAACGGACTAGTCAAGAGCATAGTAGAGCCACTCTGAGTGAGAAGAAGACTAAGAACAGTAGCACGCCCACTACAACCCTCGCTAGAAAATGCTTCAGATGTCATGATTTTGGACAGATTGCTTCCAGTTGTCTAATGAGCCGACTTATGTCCTTCATCGATCAGGGAGCAATAGAATAAGTGAGCGACAAAGAGATGGCTGAAGAGAAGGATGATTACAAACTTCCACCAGATAATGGTGATATGATTGTGATTCAACGAAACCTACCGACTCAGTCTCCAAGAGAGCAGTTGTCGCTTTGCCACAACATTTTTCACACCCAATGTACTATAAATGGAAAGGTATGCAACAACATTATCGAAAGAGGTAGCATCAAGAATGTGGCATCAACAACGATGGTGGACAAGTTGAGCACCACAACTCAAAGACATCCCCAGCAGTATTCCTCGACATGATTGAAGAAGGAGAACGGTATCAACATTGACAGGAGGTGCATTGTGCAGTTTTTTATTAGGGGCCTGTAGCAGGATCCAGTTTAATTTGGTGATGCTTATGGATGACTGCCACATTTTGTTAGGGAGATTGTGACAGTTAGATTGCAAGACTCAACATAACGGGTTCAAGAACATCTACTCCGCTACAGGTGATTGCCAAAGATAGCAAGTTCATCATTCTTCTAACTACTACAGAGTCCGAGATCACAGGTGCTCTTATCAGTAGAGAAATATCAGAGAGATTATTCCTAGTGATGATCGGAGACCTCAAGAGAAAAGATTTGAAGACAAACACAAGATAGCTCGTTCAGAGAGAGTTTCAAAACATCTTGTTTAATAGCTTACTATCTTGGTCGCCACCTGTCAAGAAGATTCAAGTTGTCCTCAACTCATCGGGTTGGATTGATCTGGATATTTACACACAAGTGAAGAAAAATTATAAGGTGTTTGGGGGATAGTGCAGTCGCCAGTAGACTTCTCAAACAGCAATCAAAGACCCTTAACCTTGAGAGGTTACAAGAGCGCTATTACTTACAATGTGTAGATAAAAACTTCAACGAATGAGGTTGAAGCCCCAACTCTAGTAGATTTGTGCGGATGTAGGTCTCCCGCATTGTAGCGAAAAGGAGCTGGATCTGGGTCAATTCAACTTAAAACTCCTGAGAATTGGTAGACTTTTTTTCTTGGATTTCTCGTCCAATTGGAGTTGGTCCCACTCCTTGTTATCCTAGGTCTATTTATTTGTTTCATAGCTGATTGGGGTTAGTTTTGCTTGATGTTTCTGTCGGGACAGTCATCGGCACCCAGGTGTCCCCGTTCTAGGGTTGTATCTGAAGGTGAGAAGATGCTCTGATGTAGCTCGCTCCCGTGGGGATATTTATCTTTGATTCCCTCTCTCTGCGACTTTCCCCATCCTCCGCAACCTTCCTCTCATCACTGCAGCCCCCTTCCTCATTGCGGTACTGCAAAACACCAGTTTGTTGTTCTCCCCACAATTCCTTCCCTCTACCTTGTCGTACTCCTGGTCAACAACCTTCTCAAGGCACCCTGATCCACCTTGTTGCCCAACTCCACACCACTTTATCCCTTCCACCAGCTTTCCGTCTCTCCCTATCTTGACCTAGAGCCAGCCCTATCAAAAAACTCATCCATCAAAATTCTCAGTTGCCCCATCCAACTACCAAACCTCTTTTGCTGCCCTAACCGCACCCATCCCTTTCTTCCTGCTAGCCAGTCACACCACCTTCACCCTAGCCCTAGTTTGGGTCTATGTGTTGTGCACTTTGTTATTATCTTCTATTGTTGTATGTGTTCGTTGTAACCCTATATAATTTCAATAATTAAATTTTCAATTTTGTTGTTGTTTGGATTAATTGTGGTATTACATCCAAAGGGAAAGCAAATATTATTACCTAATTCAAATATGAAATTACAACAAACAAAGATGAAAAATCTGAAATTGCAAAAAAAAAAAAAAAAAAAAAAAGAGGATAATGCCTGAACTAGGGTTGATTCTAGGTGGAGGTTTTGTTGACCATTGATTTGGACCTTCGGGGTGATGGCAATGGAGGTCGGTTAGCATGTTAGAAAGGGGTTGCAATGATGAGGGAATGCGATTGCAGCAAAGGGGAGGTGGCGAGCAGTAATAACAACATTGGAGGTATTGTTCAGGGTGGCGGCAGCAAGGAAAACTAGGGAAAAACAACATGTTTGTTGTTTTCTACGTGGCGGCAACAAGGATAATGTGGTGAGGGTGAAGAGAGTTGATGCGAAAAAGGCTGGGAGAAGGGTATAAGAAAGATAAACACCACCTGAAGACCAAGATACAGCTGAAGTACCACTTGGAACCCTATGATATAGCCAATAGAGAGAAAAGAGATGTCGACGGCTATCCCGAAATAAAGCACAACAAAAATTAAACCCTAAACACCAACAAAGCACATAACTAGGAGTGGGTCCCACTCCAATTAGGCAGCAAATCCCAAGGCAACTAGAGGGTCGGTTGCCCTCCGGAACCTTGGAACAACTGATGCAGGCCCAAATGCTTGTGTTAGATTTGCTGATGTATTTAGAATTCACACTTAATTTCATAGCATTCCAAAATCATCCAACTTGAGCAATTTCATAATACACATCATCTTCCCAATCTGCAAGGTTACCCCCCACTGCAACTACCCACTGCACTTACAGCCACCACCTATCACCTATTGTTGTTGTTGACTGCCACCACAAACCAACTGTCGACCACCTCTTGCCGCAATACCCATCATATTTCTAAAATGCATGTATTTGAAATGCATCAAAACAAACAAAAAATCCATTACGATGATAAGCATTCAATCAAACAACATGCATTTCTAATTACAAATATATTTAACATTGTATTTAGAACTCCTCTAAATTCCAAATTCATTCAACCAAACATCCCATTAAAAATTTCAGATTAATATTTTTGGCATATACATAGCAAAACAGTAAACAAACATCACCAGCTTAGATAGATTAATGTCTAGACTTTAGTGGACCTCTTAAGAAGATGCCTCTTAAGAAGATGAGCGCCCGGCAATAGCAAGTGAGCAACCACAAAAAGAGAGGATAAGGTGGAGAGGGGGGAACCGTTAACAATTGTGAGATGTCTTGCAGCTAAATTATTCATTTAATGAACAAACTATCTATATCATGAAGAAACAAGGAACTTACGATATAATAAACCAGCTATGTAAAAGTGCGCTTGCCTGCCTAAACATAGCTGGAGAAGTTACAAAACACAAAATCATTCTTCTCCAGGATGGGCGATTATAGAATTCTGATTTCAAAGAAAGGAGAGGCCTCTGCCTAACTTCAAGTAGAGCTTCTGAAATGTCATTCTTCAAAAGTAATGGATCGAGATACCAAAAGAATAACCTACAAAATTCAGAGTAACAACCTTTAGGGATGAAAATTTTGTTTGAAGCTCCAAATTCGTTTAATAATTTCCTGTAATGTAATCAACCCAAACAGTTAAGATGATTTGCTTTGACTCGACATTAGCTTGTGCATGCATGCATAAATTATGTACATATGCCTAAACGTGTTATAAATTTGTGAGCACGAATACAAAAAACGCAATCAATTTAAACTTTGAAATAAGATTTTTCAACTAATAGGCTGCGCTTATTAAGTTTACTTGTAAGTTAATTCAGAATCACACATTTTTAACTTTGACTCTGACCAAAGTTGGCATTTTCATTTTCGGTTAAGTCGCGCTCATTTAATGTAACACCCAATTTTGACAATTAAGGTAAAACTGAAATTCCACATCCCTCGGAATTTGATTGAATCAATTTTATAAAATTCTACATGTCAAATCAATCAATTTGATGTATAACACTATGCATGAATTTTTAATGTAAAAAAAAAAGATATAAAATTATGAAGTTATAAGATTTAATACCATTAATTAAATTCTTAATTTTCTTACTATTCCAACCCGACTTCTTCGCACTTAGCCGCGCATGCGTGGGCATGATTCGATCAAACAAAGAAGATAACTTGGAACCATGTTTATATGCCGCATTTCCTCCCATTCCTTCTCCCTCACTACATTGCTCGGCTGAAATTTCCAGCGATGGATCTCTGTAGCAAGCACAAATAGAGGGGTAGAAAGCCAGTAGAGAACCCCAACTCCCGGTTTAGGGTCGCGGAGAGATTTTTGTGAGTATAAACTCCTCTTCAATGAAATTCTGACATTCATTTCCTTCCATACTCTTTCGTTTCACATTTGCCACAAATCATTGCACATTTTTTGTTTTCGATCACGGTAACGGAAGACAAGCTTGTGTCAAAGACTGCAAACTTGATCTATGGCTTTTGTATGGGGTCTTTAGCCAAAAATCAACGAAGTAAAGAGGATAGGAGGAAGAGTGAAGAACAATAGAACGTATCGGAGCAGCAAAACCCATTTGAGATAAAAATTAATAAATAAGTTAAGTTTGGGTTAAATCATGAAATGAGCTAATATTTCATGAAATCCAAAGATGTTTATGAATTCCAGGTTATTTACAATGAGAGTTTGGGAAAACTCATCGTAGCACTGCTCCATTATTTCAAGTGAAATAATCCTATGTTAACTTTAGAAAAATAACTCTGCATGTTCATGTGATTATGTGTTTAACATTATTACATGTATATTTTCTGGATGAATACATGCATAAATTGAATGAATGCATACTTATTCTCACTTCTGACACATGATATTACTATCTTATGAATCTAATGAGCATGCTTATGAAATCATTGCTTGCAAGTATTCATTTTAATATGACTCATGTATATGATATATGGAATATCAATAATGAATGTTTGTTATAGAATTTATAATTTAAGAACTGACAGTGATGTTATTGGTATGCTATTACATAAATACTTGCAAGTGTAAATGATAGAGAACAATGGGATTCTCGGCTCATGTTATTCAAATGGATACAAAACCCCAGGAACCATTGGGATCAAACGGCGACAAAACGTAGCAGGGGGTTATTAATAGGTATGTTGGGTGATCCAAACTTTATCATAAATTAACTTAGAATTCGAATAGTTGAGGTTTATAAATTACAAGTGATATTGTTATGATTAGACTAATGACTCTTATCAAGATGCTTATGATTACACATGCATGAATGATTACCTGTCTTATATAATTGTAATGTTTTTCTACAATACAAGTATTATGTTTTATATAATTATATCATGTTCCAACATTGTTATTGACTTGTAAATTAGTTGTATATGAGCATGCACGCTCTTTATTTTCTGTCTAATAAAACTTATTTTAACATTAATTATTTCGTTGTTGCTCACTCTATATTGTTAACTTTTAGGAAACGATAAGTAGCAATAGAACGAGCAGTCATGTGTGATTTGTATAGCTTTTATATTTCATAATTTTGGGAGTTTGTATAAATTTTTTGGTATTTACTTTTATTATGTTGGATACAGCTCTATATAGAGATATATATTTTTTGGTAATATAATTTTTCACAAGAAAAAACTTAAAATGGTCCCTCAAATATTAAGAAGTGTCTCATTTAGTCCTTAAGTTTTAAATGCTCCAATTTAGTCTCTGAATATTAAAAATTATTCTGAATTGGTCCTAAATAGAATTTATCATTAATTTAACAGTTCCTTTCACATTTTGAAGGGTATCTATTTACAAAATTCACGAGTTAAACACACGAAAGGCTCGCTTATTCTCGTTGGAGGATTCATACACAAAACAGTCTCACATTAAACCTAAATTTTCGCTACCCTTACACTCGTGTAGCTTCTCCCCTTCTATTTCACCATTGATGGAGCGACTCAAGGCGCGTACTCATTCGCTGCTTCTCTACCTGACGGAGCAGTCCTTGTCTGTCTCCATCTGTGTTGCTTGTGTTGACGACAAGACTTTGTCAATATTCGAGCGAGGCTTCTCCCCTTCTGTTTCACCATCGACGAAGCAAGAACCTTAAGGTGGCCACTTATTCGCTGCTTCTCCACTCAACGGGACAATATCTATCACTGCATCCATCTGCGGTGTTTGTGTTGACGACAATGCTTTGCCCCCATTCGAGCACTTGCACATCACCCTCGACCATTGTTCATTGCAATGAGAGATGGCTTCAAACTACGTCGGTTCAACCTGAAAAATCTGCGACTCCAATCAAGTAAATACGACACTGCAAATTTGAGGAGATGGGTAATTCATTGAAAAAAATGTAATATATGTGGTAAAATAAATTATTTAATCGGATTTAAAAGCAAGAAATGATGAATAAATGAGATTTCAAATTTTGTGATGTTTGCTTTTAATCGTATTTAAGCAGTATTTAATTAGGTTTTAAGCAAGATTTAACCTAAATCAAGCCAAACAACATAAACAATAGTTTTTATGCAAGATATATTTATAAAAACTTACATAAATGATGAAAATACGCTCTAATTCATGTAGGTCACCGCTAAATTTAATATAAAATATGATTTAGAACCAATTTAGAGCAACTGTTAATTGTATAGGACTAAATTAGAGCATCCTAAAAACTCTAGAACTAAATTGAACACTTGTTAATAGTCAGAGTATATGCATTTGAATGTATTAATAAATGAAATGTATCAAATATGTTTGCCTCAATTCAGTTAAACTAGTTCATCACCTAGTTGTTCTTAATTCAACAGGTTAGGCTGAATATTGTGAGAATTTAGTTTGATTGAATTGTCAGTCTTTATCGCACTGCAGTTAGACCTTAAGAGGGTCCACTTGGGGTGTGACAGAAAGTAATATTGAGGCATAATTATTGCATAAAAAGAATGATAGAAGCGTGTTTGATTTGAAAAGTAAGAATGAGACCAAATATGATTTGATTTATACAGAGCTAAATGTTAATTTATCTGAGGTTGTTAGCTCATATGAATTAAGGTAACATGCATGCACAACATAATTATTATATGATAAATTACATTTGAATGATAAATTATGTTAATAGAAATGAATATGCCTGGAAGAATCAAAAAGTATTGAGGGTCAATTCATATAAATGTACTATAATAACAAAGAGATTCACAAAGGTGAGCGCATGATTCGCCAATTATTATAAATGTATTATATTGTTTGTCATCCTCTCACGTAAACAATGACAATAAAAACTAAATCATGCAATAATTAATTTTTTTTACGTTATAAAAATATTCGTAAAGCTATAAGTTTTCAGTATGATTATAAATATTAATATTTATTTATTAAAAAAAAATTCTACCAATATATTATTTGATCGTTTCAATAGTACCCACTACCCACGTATCATAATAGCACAAACAAATCATAATTTGAATAACTTCTTTAGCCACATTTCAAAACTACAATCATTTCTAAAAACTGCAATACATTTTTTATCTTAAGATTCTTTAATAATATAGATACGTAATAATAATAAATTAAAATTAAGGTGTTGGATACGTAAATACATAAGAATTGAGTGGTATGGAAGTAAATATTCTTTAATAATATAGATGCAAGATAATTAAATAAAAAAGTGCAAGTAGATGATTAAAAGGAAGAAAATCTTGTGCATGTTCTTGCGATTAAAAGGAAGAATGGTTGGCTCTAGCGCGGGGATAGCGATAGCTAGTGAATGGGACGAAGCGATGGCATCAGCGTCGGATTCCTTGCAAAAGACTAAGAACGCAGTGGAGGCGGAGACATTGTGTCGTGTAGGGTTTTGATAGCGTCGCGTAGATGATCTGATCGGAGTAGAAAGAGAATTACCAGAGAAAAATTAGGGAGACGTTAATGCAAAGTTTGGGAGAGAATCAATGAGAGAACTTGCAGCAATGTGAAAACTTTGTGCTCATTATCAAATCGTTGCTCGTGCTCACGCTCTCGCTCTTTCTTCTCCTCCGCATTCCTCTCCCGATTTCTCATGGAGAAGCCTAGACAACAACAGAATCGTCCTACTTTTACGGTTAGAATATTTTTAGATGGAAATATATTTGAAGCGAATTTAATTTAAAGATACTTGCACTTTTTTTATTTACATATATTGCATCTATAATATTAAAGAATATTTACATCCACACCACTCAATTCTTATGTATTAACGTATCTAACACCTTAATTTTAATTTTTTACTTTATGTCATCTTAACATATGCATGAAAAATGTATTGCAGTTTTTAAAAATGTTTGTAGTATTGAAACATGGCTAAAGAAGTAGCTATTCAAATTATGATTTGTTTGTGTTAATGGTACTTGGGCAATGGATATTGAAACGATCAACTAAAATATATTCGTAGAATTATTTTTAATAAATAAATATTAATATTTATAATCATATTGATATTAAATTTATAGATTTATGAATATCTTTATAACTAAAAAAAAGATTAATTACTGCATAATTTAGTTTTATTGTCATTGCTTATATGAGAGGATGACAAGATATAATACATTTATAATAATTGGTCAATCGTGCACTCGCCTTTGTGAATCTCTTTCATCCTCTCGCCTTTGTTAATCTCTTTCATGCGCTCGCTTTTATATTACCAATAAACCGATTGACCGTTTGTTTTTTTGCATATTTAAAACAGCTGTGCAGCATCTATTTTAAGATAAATGATCATTTTGCCCCTATGTAGTAATATTGTTTCTAACAGAATTATCATGACAATATATTTGATACTTGAGAAACAAAAATTCACTTCCTAGCAATACAAAAAATAAGATATATACCTCACTTAACAGTGAATACATGATTACTAGAATAAAGAAAAACTAATAAAATAATGTTTTATAATATGATATATTATTTTTTAAAATGCAGAAAACATGTGTCATGAGTTATGCCGTCCTCTAGATATACTATCTATTTCTGATCACGCTCAGTTGTAGAATATGTTCTACTGTCAGTCCATCGAAAGAAGTCACACTTCTCTGTGATTCTCAGCGGACACCTATAAAACCGTCTCCCGTAACTATGTGGTTGACGTGACGTCAACAAATAAGTCTGAAATTCACAGTGGCACAGCAATCATCGCGAGGTCCTACAAATCCTAGAGTTCCTCATTCCCAAATATTTTAAAAGATAATTCATTAGTAATAAAACAAGTTGAAATCAATAAAATAAATAATTAAGTACAGTTTTGTCCATCCATGAGGCCTCAGAGAACATATCTCGCAATACCAACTAATGAATCTGTTGTTAAAAGAAAACATCAAAGCTTGTAAGAAAGAGTTCATGATTTTTTTTTTAAACCCACGTAATATCAAAATCTTATGTGTCACATATTGTATATCACCAAATAAGGTCATCCAAAAAAACCTCAAGAACCATATCGCTGAAAAAAGAAGAGAAAATTAGTTGTCTATAATAGCATTTCATATGTGACAACTATAAATACCGACAACCAGACCATCCAGAAGAACTCATAAGGTCAAACGTCTCATCATGGATCACTCAGACCCACCAAAAGAAAAACAAATATAAAACACCTACAAATAGCATAAAAAATTCAATCAATAAATATCAAATATACAAGAAACAAAAATAAACGAGAACTGTATAAAATAAACAAGTGAAAATTGATAAAAGAAATCATCAATTACAGTTTTATGCAGGTGTGAAGTCTCAGAGAACTCAATATACCAACCAACAAATACGTCACTACAAGAAGACAGTATACCTTATAAAAAAATGCTCTTCATTGTCTTTAACCCACGCAATATGAAGCGCATGTCACATATTCATATCACCAAAAAAAACTATCTAGAAGAACCTCAAAAACTATTGCACCGAAAAGAAGAGAGGAACTTGGTTGACTTCAATAAGATTTCATATGTGACACCAATCAACAGCGGTTAATAAGTCATCCAAAAGAACCATAAAGGTAAAAGTCTCGTCACAGATCTCTCAAAACCACCAAATAAAAAACAAATAAAATGCAAATGAAAAAAAAACACTTACACATAACGTAAAATGCCCCAACAATCAATATTAAATATACAAGAAATGAAAACAAACAGGAAATTATAAAATACAAAAAACAAATAAAATAATAATACAAATAATAACATTGTAAATACTTAAATCACCCTCCTACTATCGCATTCGTAATTTATTCTCTCAACTCTGTCATCTCGCTTACACCTTCATCGTCTTTAGTACAGAGAGTAGAAGCATCATTCTCAAGCTATGACAGAAAATGTCCAAAACAGTACTCAAATGCCTTGGCAGGTACATGCTCATGATACTCGTCCGCCCTACGGAAGTCGATGTCGTTACAAAAAGTATGTCATCGAATATAATTATGGAGTCATCGTGGCGTTTGAGTATGATGCTCTCCACAATTACATTCAACGGCATCCTTCAAGCAACATCGATTTATGAATGACAGACGAGGATCATGGGCATGTACATGCGAGGCATTCGAGTATCATCTTAGACATTCTTTGTCACGGCTTAAGAATGATGTTTCCACCACCTGCACTAAAAACGATAAAAGTACAAGTGAGATGACATAATTGAGAGACTAAATTACGGATACGATAATAGACAGGTTATTGGAGTATTTATTATTTTATTATTTGTACTATTATTTTATTAACTATTTGTATTTTATACAGTCCTTTATTTTTATTTCTTGTATATTTGATATTGATTGTTTGAGTTTTTACGTTATTCGTAAGTATTTTTTTCATTTGTATTTCATTTGTTTTTCTTTTACTGGGTTTGAGAAGTCCAAGATGAGACGTTTGACCTTATGAATTCTTCTGAATGGTATGTTAGTCGCAGTTGCTTAGTGTCACATTTGAAATCCTAATTAAGGCAACCAATTTTCTCTTTTCTTTTTGGTGTAGAGGTTTTTGAAGTTCTTCTTGATGGTTTTTTGGTGATATGCATACGTGGCACACACGAGCTTGGTATTGCGTGTGTTAAAAACAACCAAGTATCTTTTTTTACAAAATTTATTGTTTTTTGTAGTAACAGATTCGTTGGTTTTTATACTGAGTTTTTTAAAAACTCATGTCTGCACAAAACTGTAATTATATACTTCATTTATCAATATCTACTTGTTTATTTTATAAAGTCCCTGTTTATTTATGTTCTTTGTATATTTGATATTGATTGATTGTGTTTTTACGCTATTTGCATTTATTTTTTTACATTTGCATTTTTTTTTTCTAGGTTTGAGAGGTCCATGAGAAGACATTTGACCTTATGAGTACTTATAGACGGTCTGTCTCTCAGTATTAGTTAGTGTAACATATGAAATCCTATTGAAGGCAACCAAATTTCTTTTTTTTTCGGTGATATGATTCCTGAGTTTCTTCTGGATAGTCTTTTTATGATATTCATATATGACATGCACAAGATTGGTATTACATTGATTAAAGACAACCAATAACACTTTCTTTACAAGGTCTGTTGTATTTATGTACTGACAGATTCGTTAGTTGGTATCGTGAGAGATGTTCTCTGAGACCTCACGGCTGCATAAAACTTTAATTATTTACTTCTTTTATCGATTTCAACTTGTGCTATGACTAATGGATTGTCTTTTAAAGCATTCGAGAAAGATTAGTTCAAGAATTTCTAAGACCTCTCAAGGATTGTTGTGTCATTGTGAGCTTCAGACTTCCTTACTAATATCACGTCAACCACTTAGCTATGGAAAACAGTTTTATAAGTGTTCGCGGATAATCACGGAGAAGTGTAATTTCTTCTAGTGGACAGACAGTCTGACAAATTTCACTGTCGAGAGTAATCAAGAATAAATAGATACCCTATAGGACAGAGTAGTTTGTGACATACGTCGTCTATATTTAAAAAATAATATTATAATATTATTAAATATTATTTTAATAGTTTTTTTTCTTTATTTTAATAATCACGATGCTCATCATCAAATGGGGTATATATCTTATTTTTTGTGTTGTTTTGAAGTTGATTTTTACTTCTCAAATATCAAATATATTGCTATGATAGTTCTGTTAGAAATAATATTACACAGGGGCAGAATGATCATTTGTCCAGAAGCGGATACCTCACAGTTGTTTTAAAAACTACAAAAAATAAACAATCAGTCAGCTATCCGTAGCAGCTTCTGCGTAACAACTTCCTGGGGCAACTGCCCCAAACAGACTTTTAGTAAGATTGTATTTGTTCATTGATAAATGGAAAGAAAGTTTTCATAAGAAAAAACGCATGATATGAAAGAATAAAATAGTGTATATATAAATGCATGTATGTGCAAGCTAAGAGGAGCTCACCCCTTTTTGATGGAAGCAATGGACATCAGTGTACCCTCATGTGTAGATGTTTTCCTACCACCTTAGACAACTGTGATGTTTAGATTGCTAATCGTTGGGTTGACAGAAGAATATCGGTCAGGGGCGAGTAGACATTTTTCCACATCAAACAACAGTGTAAATAAATCAAGGAGCTTTGTGCCAACAGAAAAATATCGACTAAGGAGATGCATAAGAGCAGAGTGGAGGAAGAGTATTCTGGTTCCCATTTTTAAGAATAAAGAAGATGCACAATAGTGTGCAAATTATAGAGAATTTAAGCTAATGTGTCAAACATTAAAATTATGAGAGATAGTAATTTAAAATAAGTTAAGATGTGATACAAAATTTTCATATAATCAGATTGGATCTAAGTCAGGCAAGTCTACTATTGAAACTATACATTTATTGAGAGGTTTGATGGAGAAGTACAAAGAGAGCAAGGAGGAACTACATATAATTTTTATTGATTTAGACAAAACTTACGATAAGATTCCAAAAGAAGTTCTTTGGAGAGTTCTAAAAAAGAAAGGTTTTAATATCACTTATATTCAAGTCATTAGAGATTTGCACACTAGATTAGTTAATTGGGATCAAAATGAAAGAGGATTGACAAAGTATTTTCCTATTTCAGTGGGATTATATCAAGGATTGGCTTTAAGCTCATATCATTTCCTTTTAGTTTTGGATTCTCTTACTGAACATTCATAGAAGCATGTACTTTGGTGTTTTTTTTTTTTTTTTGTTGATGATATCCTTCTTAAAGATGTGACAAGAGAAAAAGTTTAGAAAAAATTTAAATTATGGAAATCTACATTAGAATCTAAAAACCTCGTTTGAGTAGATCCAAAGTTAAATATATGGAATGTAAGTTTAGTAGTGGTAGTAGATTAAGTGACAGAATTGCAACAATGGGTGATCGAATCAATAAAAAGAGTGAATGTTTGAATTCTCAGATTTATTGTTGAAGGTCATGGTGAAATAGATGGGGATGGTATTATTAGAATTCAAGTTGGATGTTTGATATGGAGAAATGCACCGAACCTGTTGTGTGATAGAAAAGTACCGCTTAGACTTAAAAGAAAATTTTATAAGATGGTTGTGAAACCTGCAATGCTTATGTTTTATGGCACAGCATGTTGGCCTTTAAATAAGAAGCATAAAACAAAGTCAAGTGTTGCTGAGATTAGAATGCTGAGGCGAACAGGTGGCTTGAAACTTAGAGACAAAATGCAAAACGAATCAATTTGTGAAAGGGTTCGTGCAACTCCAGTGATAGACATGATTAGAGAAAGTTGTATTGAATGGTTTGGTCACATTAAATATCGACAATTTAATGATCTGATTAGTAGAGTAGATGCTATAGATCCAACTTATCTTAAGAAATGTAAAGGTAATTCCCAAAATAGCTCAAGCATTTTGTATAAAAAATGATCTTAATTTATTAAAATTAAATGAAATTATCACTATGGAGAAAAAGGATTCATGTAGTCGACCCCACTTAGTCGGATAAAGACTTGTTATTATTGTTGTAGGGGTGTGTTAGGTTATATTTTAACGATGCTCCTAAGATATATGAGAATGTTAATAGTATGAAGTAAAAGTAAAGTTGATTAAATCTTGAAGAGTACAGTTAAATTAATGCATCTCGAAGTTTAAGTTATGTTTATTGAATAAGTATCATGGGCATAAACATTAGATTATTATAATATCTCATATAATGAAATATGAAAGACCATCATGCATAATATTTTTTTCCCTTAGGTTACTGTAGTTTAGAAATATGATTGCTCCTAAATTATATCATTAGATAACTAATTATATTATTTTAAAATTTTTTCAGGCTTACATAAGACGAGAACAATCAAAAAGGTAAAACTTTTTTATTATTAATGAAATTACTTTCTTTAGTGGCTTTTTCATGAATAATTGAATATTAAATTATTAATAATAAAAAATTTAATTCCCTCGTTTGACCATATGTTCCTGATTTGGTTTATTTGAAGCCTCAGGTCGAGTCATGACAAAAGTGTTATCAGAACAGGGTTTAGATTACAAAATATGAAACTTAATGAAAGTGTAACTATGATGCTTTAATTAAGCTATAAATAATATAAATTAAATTTTAACTTAGTCTAATTGAATTATCTTGTTGTTTCAGAATTATGATTGATCAAGAAGAGATCAGGGATGATAATGCTCAATTTGATATATCACAAAATGTCCCAGTTATTACTAATGCATTTTATGATATGATAAATGTTGTAACTTAGCTTAGTAAGAATTTTCAATCTTAAGCTAGTAGCATCTCTTTTAAGATATGATAAAGACTTTTATTTTCTTGAAATAAAAGGGCCAATGAAAGCTGAAAGTTGGCTGACAAGGGTGAAAAAAATCATAGATAATATGATATATCCATCAGAGATGAGAGTTATCATCGCCACATTTTCCTTTGAGGAAGAACCTGGAAGATGGTGGCAAGGTCAGTTACAAGAAAAATTTGATAATTGAATTAACCGCTAGTACAGTAGAATAAGTGCGTGAGAACCTTCAGAGATTAGTTCCTACCGTTGTCAGTCAGAAAACAATAACAACAAACAAGTCTTTATCCCACTAAGTCTCCATTGTGTCCTATTGAGTGTCATCTTTTCATTTAATTATAATAGATTAAGATCATTTTTTATACAATATGCCCAAATCTTTTTAGGTCTAACTCTGCCTTTATTAACATAAGTCAAATATAAAACATCTACTCTCCTAACTGGATCACAGATGGTCAACGTTTAATGTGACCAAACCATCTAAGAAGACGTTTTCTAATATTATCTGCCACTAGAGTTACACCAACTCTTTCAAGGATAGATTAGTTTCGCATTTTATCTCTAAGTGTCAAGCTACCCATCCATCTAAGCATTCTCATCTCAGCAACACTTGATTTTGTTTTATGCTTCTCTTTTAAAGACCAACATTTTGCACCATAAAGCATCGCAGATCTCACCACCATGTTATAAAACTTTCCTTTTAAGTATAAGCATCACTTTTCTATCAAACAATAGGTCTGATAAATTCCTCCACTTCAACCAACCAACTTGAATTCTATTTAATAAAATCTACAATCATATCACCATCACTTGAACAATAGACTTGAGATATCTAAAACGAACAAATTTGCAACTATAGCTACTACTACTAAAACTACATTCCATATATTGAGTTTTAGATTTATTCAAACAAAATCCTATAAATTCTAATGTAGACCTCCATAATTCAGGTTTTCCTTGAACTTGTTCTTTAGTTTTATCCATAAGAATGATATCATCAGTGAAAAGCATACACCAAGGTAAATCCTCCTATAAATGACCAGTAAGAGCATCCATAACTAAAGCAAAAAGATATGGGCTTAAAGTCGATCTCTAATGTAATCCAACTAAAATAAGAAAGTACTTGGTCAATCCTCCTTCTATTCGTACATAAATACCAACTATAGCATACATATCTTAAATGACTTGAATATAAGTCATATCAACATCATTATTCTCTAAAACTCTCCAAAAGACTTCTCTTAAACCATATCGTAAGCCCTTTCTAAATCAATAAAAACCATATATATATCCTCCTTACTTTCTTTGTACTTTTCCATCAAACCTCTCAATAAATGTATAGTTTCCATAGTAGACTCGCTCGACATAAATCCACAATAATTATTGAAATTCTTTGTATCACATCTTAACCTATGTTCAATTATCCTCTCCCATAATTTTAAAGCATGACAAATTAACTTAATTCCTCTATAATTTACACACTCAGATGCATCTCCTTTTTTCTTAAAAATCGAGACCAAAATACATTTCCTCCAATCCTTAGGTATATTTTTAGTTCTTAAAATAATATTATAGAGCTTAGTAAGCCAAGAAACTCCCTAATCTCCCAAAAATTTTCCACATTTAAATTGGGATATCATCAGTTCCTACTTATTTTCCACCCTCAATTTTTTTAAAGCCTCCTTAACTCTTTTTTTACTAATGCAATGATAAAAAAAATAAAATATTTTATTATTCTTTACGATATTAAGATCACTAAGGTTGATTGTAGCTTCAATAACTTCATTGAAAAGTTTATCAAAATGGTTCACCCACCTATGTTGGATATCTTTCTCTAAGAAAAATAATTTTTTATTTTCATATTTAATACAATTTTTTTAAATTAAATCATTACTTCTCTTTTCTCTTATTTTGACTAGTTTATACATATATTTTCACTTTTTAGTGTTTAATTTATTATAAATATTACTAAAAGCATAATCTTGTGTCACAAATTATTCTCTTAGACTCCTTACAGACCACCGTATATTATTCTCAGTCCTCTAAGCTTTTACATTTAAATCAATTTTTATAACATAAGTTCTTATATTTTATCATTGCTTGCACATTATTATTTCACCACCAACTATTTTTATTTATAAAAAGTTCTCATTTTGATTCTCCAAGTACATCTTTTGTCACTTGTTTAATAGTGTGTTACTTTATTCCACATGGAATTAGCTTCGTCGTGAACATCTTCAATCTTAAAATCTTGAAGTTTACTCATAAAAATAATTTCATTTGTCTTGTAGGTCGCTCCATCTAATTCAATGATAATGTTTCATTATAATTTTTATCTTATAATTCTTCATTTAGAAATCTAGAACTAAAAATCGATATTGAGTGTTTAAATTTTCACATGCAGTGACCTATCAATCTTTACATTCTCAACGATATATTTTTCTCATAAGAAAATAATCAATTTGTGTTTTATTAAATCCACTCTTATATGTAATAAGATACTCATCTCTTTTCAAAAAACAGATGCAGGATAAATTCATTTGATTGCTGCAGGGAAATCGATCGATTATGGAATACAAAGAAAAGTTTACTATGTTGTAGAGATATACATACACCGCAACTCATTTCAAATGCAGAGGTGAAATGGCACAAGTTTCCTTTTGGACCGAAAGATTCAATCAAACAGTCAATAGTATCATTTAGGATTAAAGACTATTAAGTCTAGTGGAGAGGGCAAGGCGAGTGGTTTTTAGCAAAGACAAAAATGCAAGGACATGCCGGAAAGGAAGAGCTTGGAAGAAGTGTCACCAATATTTCATTCTCGAAACTCTAACAAGAAGAAGATAAAGTCTTATGACAATGTAGTTATTAACCAAACTTGTAGCAACACTATAGAGCATTGTGTTAAGTGTGGGAAGCAATATCGTGGTGAATATCTATTTGGTTTTAAGGGATGTTACTTATGCAGACAATCTGGATATCAAATGAGAAACTGCCCAAATTTTGCTCAGAGATTTATACCAAATGCTAACTAGGCGAGGGATTCAACCAAGAAAAATTTTCAGGAGAGATCAATTATTAAAAGTGATCAGCAGAGGATGACAGAAGCCGGTATAGCGATTCATAAGGACAGCCAATGCAGAAAATTCGACCAAGAGTATTTCCCTTATCTCATTAGGAACTTAAAGAATTTGTTTCCACTGATGTCGATGTATCGAGTTTGACGGATGATTTGTCTAATTGGTGTTATATTAATTATCATATGTTGAATATCTTCATATATTCTAATTTTAAAAGTTGAACGTTGGTGCGGTTATGTTGCACGACTTTAGATGTAATGTTAGTTATCATGTTTCAATTATTTGAGGATTGTTAATTGGATTATTTAATCTATATGTTTGAATTATTATATTTACTCTTGATGCTAGTTAACAAAATTTAGACTTCAATGTTCATTTGGATGGTTATGTTTTAATTACATAATCTGAAATGTTTTATGAGAAGTTCATAAATTTCAAGGACAAAATTGTTATAAGGAGACGAGATTGTAAACCAATTTTAAATTTTAATCAACTCAAAATAAATAAATAAATAAGTTATAGTTGTCGCTCAAAATAGACGCACTGCTCTCTGAAAACCAGAATAAAAGATTTATCCCCTCCTTTTTGTTCAAAACAAAAGGAAAAACTATGCAAGATTAAAGAACAAGCGAGCGAGAGAGGAAGAGGAGTGAGAGCGAGAGTATAAGAGAATGCGGAGGAAGAAGAAGAGAGTTTTGTACATTGCATGCACAACCCTAGTTGAAAGCTTTGCATGCTTTGTTGCTATGTGAGCAGCACCATGAGCGAGGGAAATGTCTTACGTGAAGAGGACGGAAGGTGAGCTGCAGGAGTAGCATCTTACGTACCGTGTAAAGGTGGAGAGACAAAGATCTTTGCGTGCGTCATAGGAAAGAAGGAGAAGTCTCGCATGCAGGAAGAAGCGATAGAGTGGATCGCGCAAGAGTAGCATCACGCGACTTTGCGTGAAGAAGTAGGCGAACCGTGCAATAGAAAAAGAAATAATAAAGCCATCGTGTGCAAGAGAAAGGAGAGAGGCTCTAGTCAAGCATCTCGCATGAAAGAGGAGGCAAAGCACTCCTTGGGCTTTGACATAGTGTGAGTGTCTAGAAAAAGAGGATTGAAGCTGCTGTTGCAAATTTAAAGTTGAACTGAACCGCTTCAAAGAGAAAGGAGTAGTTGAATGCCTATTATGCGGAAAGGAAGAGATAATCGAGCCCTAATATGAGTTACAAGGGAAGATCGAGCCTTCTGTGAGCTCTGTGAGGTTTCGAGCAAAAGAAAAGGGAGGAAGGAGGTAGCCCATACAAACAATATCAATATACCCGTGAGTGTAGATATTTTCCAACCATCACAAACAATTGTAATGTTTAGATCACTAACCATTGTACTAACGAGAGAACGCCCAAGCAGTTAATAGCACTTAGATATTATTTTCATGTACTTCAAACTATTTTTATAAAATTATAACTTACAATTGATTTTTTTTTATTTTTTTCATATCATCCTTTAGAATATCTAAATTAAACATCTAAAACGATACACATCACAATTCACCCAAAAGCAAACCCAAATCAAGATAGTTGAAGTTGCCTTCCTCCAGTAGGTATGCAGATGACATATAGTACCAGGTTCTGCATAAATTAGGCTGAAAAAGAAAGAAATAGGTCCAGCACAAGCAAACCTAGTTGACTATCTTCTTCTGCACATGGAAGCACAACATAGCTGCTCAAAAGTCTATTTTTCCACAACTCTACCTCATTCATCTTGAGCCCGTGTTTTAACCCAACAAGCAGCCTAGGTGGCTTAATGACGAGCCTATAAAGGGTTAAGTGATCGTGAAATCACATCCCTTAAAAACTTTTCAAATGTCATATAACTGCCTTTGGAGCTTGCATAGCCATCAAAATGTTACATGTCAGATGCGAAGTTTAGTCAAATTTTCATAGGAGGATTTCATCAGAAAAAATTGGTGGAAAAAAAGCTCTACCCCTCTTACAGTTAGTATGAATAGAATAAACAGACACCAAATATTATACCACAAACTTAAGACTATAAAAGGGGTGATAAAATTAAGAAAAAAGAACAGAAAAAGAAACTCACTTACTGTATATGCGTGTATATATAATAAACAAACACCAAATAATATACCACAAACTTACGACTATAAAAGGGGTGATAAAATTAAGAAAAAAAGAATAGAAAAAGAAACTCACTTACTGTATATGCGTGTATATATAGCATAAATTTATGGAATATAATAAAAAGAACAAGCATAGAATCATTAGCGAACTTGAATCACTAGTTAGAAAATCCTTGAACAAGCATGGAAACATTAGCCAAGCAAAATAAAATCATAATCAAAGAATAATATGATAAACAAACCTTAGAGGACTTTCATAGCTTCTAGGATATATTTTATCAGAAACAATGTCCAATAGCTTGGAAATTGCGGTTCTCCTGCTAATGCCCGTTATTTCAATTCCTTGGTCACATATAGAAGGCCAGACAGATGATAAGACTGCTGCTCTGAGAACTGCATGCACTAGATCATGAAAAAATCCTGTAGAGAAAAGCACTATGTCAATTTCATGAAAAGCAACACACACAAGTCATTCAGCACATAGCAGCAATAGACAAAAAAAACGCACAATGGTTACCAAGCCAAATTCAATAGGGAAAATTCAAAGTCAGACCATGAACTAAAATTAAATAGCAACAGTACAATTCAGGCAAACCCTTAATATAGAGTTAATATATACATATCTATATATATATATATCTATATATATATATATATATATATATATATATATATATATATATATATATATATATATATATATATATATATATA
>NEWO01000002.1:244791-269155 GCA_003013225.1 Phalaenopsis aphrodite
TATACATACATACATACATATACATACATATACATACATACATACATATACATACATACATACATATACATACATACATATACAAACATACATACATATATATATATATATATATATACACGCGCCTAAAATAAAAATTTATTGATCTAGAAAAAGATTTTGCGTGTCCAACCTATGTCAACACATGTTGGTCATGTTGGGGCATGCCATGCTTCGTTTTATTATGGTATTAAAATAAATGCATTGGACACGATGTATAGCATGTCAAATAATGTTATGGTCTCTCGATGACATAACATGTTTGACACATGACCAACATGAATATGAAAGGCTTTTTGAAGTGTTTATGCATCATAGCTTGCTCCCCAAGCCTTAGCACCATTGCAAGAAATAGATTGTAATAACTAAAAATAATAATACATATTATTATTATTATCAGGTTGATTCAAATAATCGCTTGACGGTTCTTGCCTAGAAGATAAGAGCCTCAATTCAGACCAAGTAATGACAAAGGAATAGAAAGGAGCGAGAGATGGCAAGGCGCGAACAAGGGAGAGACAGAGAGTGAAAAGAAAGAAGAAAAAGAAGGGTTAAGTGCGGGTGAAGATAGTGAAGAAGGTCGACGTCGCTTGCAGAAGATGACACTGCTACTGCATTGAAGCTGCTTATTTCTCGTGTGTGGGAGGCTTTATCTCCTCTGGTGCGAAGGGAAGGAGAAGAGGAGGGATGAAGAAAGCTTTGCGTCACGGCCATGTCTGGGGCTTAGAACCTTCAAGATTGGAATGAACGATCAAACAGTAAAGCTTTTAAATAAAAGGCGAGTTCAGTAATCGAAAAGATAAATTTTTATTTATTAATTAAATTGCTTAGTTAGCACCATTACAAGAGATAGATTGTAATAACTAAAAATAATAATTATTATTATTATTATCGGGTTGATTCGAATAATCACTTGACGATTCTTTACTAGAAGATAAGACCCTCCATTCAGACCAAGTAATGACAAAGAAATAGAAAGGAGCGAGAGATAGTGAGGCGCGAACAAGGGAGACAGAGAGTGAAAAGAAAGAAGAAAAAGAGGAAGGGTTACGTGCGGGTGAAGATAGTGAAGAAGACTGACATCGCTTGCAGAAGATGACACTGATACTGCAATGAAACTGCTTATTTCTCGCTTGTGGGAAGCTTTATCACTTCTAGTGTGAAGGGAAGGAGAAGAGGAGGAATGAAGAAAGCTTTGCGTCACGGCCATGTCTGGAGCTTAGAACCTTCAAGATGGGAATGAACGATCAAACAGTGAAATTTAAAATTTTTTATATTCATTTTCTATCACTAACACTTTATAATACAAATAATAATTGAAAAATCCATTAAAAAGAGTAATTTAATTAATAAATAAAAATTTATCTTTTCGATTACTTAACTCGTCTTTTATTTAAAAGCTTAAACCTGAAAAATATTAAAATAATATAATGAGTTATCTAAGATAACTCAATGAAGCACTTACACTTCTAAACTACATTAGCCCATGATAAAAAGGCAATATATATGTTGGTATTTTCTAATATGTTCTAAAAAATCATATATTAACGTAAATCATACATTCATGATATTTGCAAATGGAAGAAATCTAAATATTTTTATATGCATCAAGTTTTAGTTTATTTTTCGGGATTTAATCTTTAACTTTAGTATATTTCATATATTTAATTTCCACATTCGTCTCAAGAGTACTGTCTACACAACCTAACACACTATTAATCTATATATATTATGTTAGCACATCAAGATGCTAAATATTGTTGACCTCATTTTTCGAACAACCCTTTAGCCTGGTTGGAATTTAATTAGATTTCACCTGAGCTAAATCTTGAGTTAAACCCTAATTTAATAAAACTAAAATCAAACTAAACGAAATTAAAATCAACCAAATTAAAACAAATCCAAATATAACCCGCACCAACTCGTAAAATTTACTGGAATCAATCTTAATCAACATAAACTCTGAAATTATTTTTTTCTCTTTCTAGATCATTAGACTCAAAATTTCATTTTGAAAGTTGCATAATTTTCATTATTATAAAAAAACAAGCAAACAAGTTCGATGATCGTTTGATAATGATTTTATATAAAATTCTTCTGCACAAATTTTCATGCATGAATAATGTTTTCCTCAAACCCTAAAATTATCGTTTTCTCAACAAATCAATCTGGTGATGGAAATTATATTTTGTAAGTTGCATAATCTTCATAATCAAATATGATGAGCATGCAAACCAATTTGATAGTCATCAAAAACCATTTTTACGTAACATTTTGCACTTAAGGTGTTTATGCATGAAAATTAATCTCATATAAAAATTTTTTAACAATCAATATTTTTCAAAACAGACTTCGCTAATGTGTTTGTATCGTTGAAATCTTTCAAATGAACCTCTCTGTGCTCAAATCCAACTCCATTTGAAGGCTCATTGAGATGACAATTGTCAAGAGCATAAAATGATAATTTTGATAATCAAAAAGAATAATTGCAAACAATTAGCTCAAAAAAAATAAAACAATTATAAATTAAATCACATTATGAAAAAGTTCATAATATGATTGAAACAATTTGATAAGTTTTCCCTCTTATCATGGACCATGATGATAGAATGAAGAAGGTTAACAAGTCGAAATGCACACCAATATTAGAGTTGGCCACCAAAACAACTAACTTTGAATTTGAAACAATTTGGTGGCAAATCCAAGATGAAGACCGCACTAAATTACAACACTAACAAAGAAACATCACACTGCAGTGAGAAATCATTGAGGCCTAATTATCTATTGGAGAAGAAATTTTAGTAGTTACATTCAAATTGTATAAACAAAACAAAGTTAATATGTGTCGGCTATTTTTCTTTCGAAAATAAGATTTTAAATTTTAAATTTGAAATTTAATATATGTATATAATATAATTTTAATTTTGTGAAAATGATATCTTTTTATTTTTGAAAAATGATGAGACCGAACAGATCTCATATATCTTATAGTTTAAATAGTTGAACACAATACCATAAATGATATATCATCTTGAAGGATGGACATATCACTTATTGGTAGGTTTAACTATCTAAACTTAAAAGTTTATGACTCTATTTTGGTCTGCGAAATTTATAGCCGACAAATTCTCCTATCTAATACACAGATTAGATAAGGTTTAGATTAACCTGGGTTTTTAAATTCCCTATAGGAGAAAGCCCCTATAGTTAATTGCATCTTAAACAACCGAAGTTACCTAAGAAAACTCTCGATAATGATCAGAGCTTTCGTCTTCAAGAATTCAACGTTCAAGTTTTCACGATTGTTCATAACGAAAGTCAAATGGGATAGATTCAAATAGGAACAGTTATTTCCAGAATCCAAAGAAGTGAAAAGTAGGAGATGTCGAAGATACTGAAAGAGATTCATTAACATCTCAAACAAATCTACGGTTTGGCTTTACGTATTTGAAAGAGAAATTATTTGATGTTTCAGTCCTGCAAATTATTTAGATGTTCGGGACTTGTATCTGCACGTCATATGTAAATGGCCCGAGAAAATGTGAGGATTTATGTCGTACCGAACGATGACCTCGGAATCCTAAAAATTTTAGGACATATCGTACGATATAAAATCGTAGAAACTCCTAAAAGATAATGTGAGGATTTACGTCATACCAAACAAACAATTTCGACGTCTTATAGGTATGTTATTTAAATTTTATCGAGGTTTTGCATAAGCTCATCCTTCAGTCTTTAGTAGTTGTCTCGACCGTTGTCCGGAAATGAATCGTCAACCAACCATGTCGTTGTCTTGTTCCGAGAAGAGGAGAGAGAGAAGAAAGAATGATAAAAAAAAACATGTCTCGAACAGCCTATCCTAGAGGATTGCACAAACATACTAGAAAGGTAGCAACTAAAGCATGAATATTGGTAAATGTATACAATACAACAAAGAACAGACAAAGAGACTATGTTGTAAGATGTGATAAGAAAATGCATGAGACATGTAGTGAAATACCGTACGGTACAAAATAAAAAGAAATATGCAGAAAATAAAGTACGAAAATTAAATAAATGAAAGTGTTCCTGATTAAATTTTGTTAAAGCTTCAAAACAGATTGCAATTGTATGATATAAATGAGTTAGGTAAACATTTGCAGGTTATAAAAGAAAAGTTAAATGATGAGCATATGAAAATCTCAAGATGGGATATTCAATTTTAATTCGGGGATAGGCTCAGACTAGACCCCTTTTCTTTTTGTCTCGATCCCACAAGAAAAGAAACTGATATATCGAGATCAACCTATCAACATTAACTAGAGGCCACCAACGAATCACTCATATAATCAGACAGTCTTAGACCCTGTCGTTTAGTAAATATGCAAACGGAGTAGTAACTGAACTCCTCAAAGTGCAGTGCACCCATACGTGAAATGTAGTATCTGAACTCATCAAAGTGCAGTGCATCTATACATGAAATGTAGTATCTGAATTTATCAACATACAATACATGTGTATGTGAAATATAGTATCTGTCATGCAGGGCGTAGTGTGTGAACTGTATAGTGTGTATGAGTGTAATATTTATTCTTTCCTAAATACCAATTCTCAGGCATTTTGAAAGGGGTTGGAGTCGTTGACTATTTAGGGGTGAAAGGGCATCACACTAATTGAATATTGATTTTATATTTCAGTTATAAACTGAGCTGTCAAATGGTTCTTATATCATCGTCTGTTACCCCTCGTCTCGAAATAATATGCTAGCTCAATATTTCATATGCTCATCCAACAAGATTTTGTACATCCCATATCAAGAAAAATGAGAGGTATTTATTTAAGCATCTTGAGTTCAAACTTTAGCATATACATATCACTATTGTAAACCCCATGAACTTTCCAGAAAGAAATGTGTTGCATTCTTGTATTATCAAATTCAAATCCACACAATTGATATAAGCCGAAGCCAATTCCAACAACCTCTAAGGATTAAGTAAATATTCCTCCAAATTTTCAACTTATGCATTTCTTCAAATTCTACTTTAACATACTGGCAAATATCACCAAGTTAAATGTATATTAAATAATAATAATAGATTTACATGCATACCATTTGATTCTCAGGCAGCAAAAAAAAATGAGATCACATAAAGTTTATATAAATATTTTCGGGTAAGGCAACAGAGAAGCTCACGGCTAAGGAACACCAAGAGGAAATATCAACCTACACCCACACCTAAAAGAATAACAGAAAGGCCCACGACCAAAGGAAGCAATCAAGGGATAATTAAATCCCAAAATAAATTCCAAAAACTTTTAGCAGAAAACCAAATTTTCATCAACATATATATTTTGCATAAGGAATAACAACAAGCAAAATCTAGCCTCAAGATCAAGTGTCCAAAGCACCAAAATATCCAATGTATATACTCGAATAAAGGGACAGCAGAAAAAAAAACGAGATACTAAACAGCTATTCAAAGCACCAAACAACTCCAATATTTATTCAAATAAGAGCAGCAATAGCAAATCCAAAGTATTATAGCAGTTTTCAAAACCCGAAAATGATTTTCGATGTGTATTGAAATAAGATAACAAGGGCAGTAAGAACTATAGCTCCAAATATATATTCCAAACATAAAAAAAAAGTTGAACTGATATTCAAACAAGGAGAAATAAAGAGAACCAAAACCGAATTTCAAATGTATTTCCAACAATTCTCTAACAAAGGGGGCTACAAGGAGAATCAAACCGAGCCCTAAATGACCATCCAAGTCATTAAAACTGATCTTAATCATGTATTCGAACAAAAGTAGTAGCATAAGGAGTAAAACCGAGTCACCAAAATAAATTCAGCATGTATTAATGATCCAATTCGATATAACGATTTTTTAAGATTCAAATAAACTTTCCACATTCAAATATCTCTAGATTTTAAAAGAAATAATACACCTCCTATGTTGATTTAGTGAGAAAGCTTTAGATGGCCTAGATATGAAACAATTCAATATCGTATTTGTGAATATATAATCACCAAAAGGTGCATATGAGAAACCTCCACAAAGGAAACCAAACCGACCAACATCCAAAGCCAAAATCAAGCCCAGCACAGGGCTTAAAACTGAACCATATAAGTGTCATACTAAAGAACACAACCGAGCTAACATCCAAAGCTAAAATCGAGCCCAGCACAGGGCTTAAAATTGAACCATCAGAAAATAGATTCCAACCCCCCAAAGAAAGAGGTAACAAGAAGTAGCAAAACTGCTATACATTTTGAATGAAAATAACAAAAGATCAGGGAGAATGAACTCTTGAATTTTATTTAAAAAAATTTTAAAAGAACATAGTCATTAAGCATGTTTGAATTAGAGCAGCATAAGAATATATGGCTCTAAACATTTCCATCAAGCTGGAAAAACTTCTCCACAGTATATTCGAATGAGGCAATAGAAATAATGGAATCGCAGCATCAAGTCATTAAAAGCAGATTTAAAACCATCCATATCTCAAACTAATACTCTCTAACATGAATCCCTTGCTAGCTAAAGAAAGGAAAAGGTTGAGAAGAAATTGCAAGTAAGAACGCTTCCAAAGAAAATAATTGTTGCGCTATATCTCTTCCCAAAATTTTCAAGTAAAAAAAATGCACTGTGTTTCTCCAAAAATCTCCGAACAAGAAAAGAAAAAATCGCGCCTCTTCTTCCCCTCCTATGGGGTATTTATAGCCATCGAGAGGGCAGAGCTCACCGGCGGTGAAAAAAAGGGAGGTGACAAGAAACACCTCAAAGGGCAAAGAGAACATTCAAATTCAAGAACAAACACGTTACCGAACTCGTTTAGGCGGGGAATGTTTGTTACAACGGGCTACCGGCGAGGTTACCGGAGAGGCCACCGGCGACGAGGGCTTGGAAAGAAAGCGATGACTGACAAACCGGCAAAGGGACTCCACAGTCCGGCTAGGGCAAAGAACAGAAGCGTGAGGGAGAGTTTAGAATTAGGTTTTAAAAGAATATCTTCTATTTAAAAAAAAACTTTATCAAATATTTTTTTATCATTAAAGAAAATATTAAATTTTGTGTGACTCACTCGCGCTCGGAGTCCCGACAAAATGGGTGTCCTTCCTAGCTAAAATCGACGTTTCGGACGAAACGGCGTGATCCATTCCGTCATCCGGAGTCATCCGGACAAATTCGACGTCGATCGCGTCAAATTAACTTCGATTCGCGCGCGGTACGACAAATGAAATTATTTTGACCCAATTGGAGTCATTTAACGAGTATATTATTGACCGGTCCTCACATAAGTGACGACCAAAGTCAAACATATTGCTTGTAGTGGCAAGTCAAACATTGCACGCGTCACGGTGTCCACCTACGTCTTTCAAATTTCTATAGAAGCTCAATTTGAGCTTCAATATGTTGGTTTTTCAATCGACTCAATCAAATGTTAAGGATCTAAAACCGTCCATATGAAACTACAAAGAGTGAGGAAATGGCTTGAATTTCTAAAGGGGGGTGAGTCCCAGTCTAGTCATCTAAGAAAGTCAAAACAGGGAAATCTTAAGGCTAGATCCTAGGGTATTTAGAGAAGGGAAAAGAAGACCGCAAAAATGAGGTCAACAATATGGTGGCAGCAAATTAAAAATTTTAACAAGTTGTGTTATGATGGCCACAATTGAAAATTTTATAAGAAGCACTACGGTAGAACACAAAGGTCAGCGAGTATCTCTAGTAAAACTAACATAGTGTTTAATTAAGAAATGACAAATATGAGTTGATAGAGAAAATCTATTAATTTATTTAATTATTGTATACTTAATATATACAAAATGTTGTAGATGTAAAAAGAAAAAATTCAGAGAAATGGATATTGATGTGTCATAAATAAATTTTTATTATCGGGTGGGAATCTTGATGTTTTTTCAGCAACAAATATTTGGGTCACAGTTTTAATAAATTTACAGTAAACTGAGCATCTTGACAATACAAATCTAATGACAACAAAATGATATAATCTAATTCCAAATGAACTCAAAGCAAACACTTGAAGTAGGCATTGATGCATCAATTGAAAAATTAAATAATTTTTAAATCTAACCTACTTATAATCATTTCAAGAAGCTAAACAAGTAGAATCGAATGAGTCTGGGGTTATCTAATTTCAAGATCGTCGGGGCACATAAATTTTGAAAAAATTGTATGTGATCAAAGAAATCAATTAAGATCTTCTGATATAGTGTTTTTAAATTTTCGCTAAATTTATTAAAATTTTCCTCTCAAAAACTATAAATATACTCTCATTCTTCACTTAAACAAGGAAAAAAACAAATGAGTAAACTGACAACTAAAACATTACAAATAAAGAGAAGTACATGTGAACGACCATCAGCCATTGCCGATCACAACTATGGCTAGCCACCAACTATAACTTTTGCAACCAACTATAGTTATTGCAGCCACCAACTTTAGTTTTTGCAACTAATTATGATGGTTATAGCAAAATTACTATTATAAAATTGTGGTTGTTTATTTTTGTAATCTCATCTTTCTAATTCAAGAATAGTGAACATTGGTACTTTCAATTTCCTTTAGGATTATTTTGACTGAGTCAAAACCTGTAATTTTATTTCTTTCTACAACGTTTTTACATAAAAAAATTTAGTTCTCTCTTACATTCTATCTCTGTGTGTGTTGAAAATTATACCAAGCTAAGACATACATTTTTCTATCGTTGAGAATTTTCTAATACATAATACATATGGTACACAAATTGTAGTAACTTTCGAAAGAAGATATCTAGCGCAGGGAATAACAATGACATGATAGTTTCTTAATGTCGACATCTTCACTGAAAAGGTGCAGCTTCCATTAAAACCATATACACATCTCAAAGGATAACCTCATGAATAATTAAAGGTCAAAATGGAAAGGTAAGGTTCCAAAATCCTTATTTTTTTAATTTATACTTAACTCGCTCAGCTGTTTATTATATGGTTTTTATTAACCGTCCATCATCTCCACAAAAATCCAAGAAAATTATGTCGGTGTTTCTGGTTGTAGACAAATTAACTAATTGATCATCAAGCCATCGCTGCTTCGATAGCTTATTACCATTGATCATAGGCCAAGCAATAACTTAATCCAATCCATCATTTACGGTTATTAACTGCAAGAATCAGGATGCATGCGACATATATTTTCAACCATTACATTGCCAGGCAACTAAAACTCATTATATATTTGTTGGCATCATTTTTTTTTTATATCATGTGTATCCGGGACGTCGATATTATCTAACGAGGGCATCCATGCCGTTAACGCTTCGAATACGGGTTAAAAAAATGCGCAAATTATCATTTTTACCCAAATTGTTGAAAAAGTGGTCTGAACGACCCCGAATGACGAAACGGACTGTGTGATTGTGTCTGGAATGTCAATTTTACTTACGGGAGACTATTTCGCTGCGAAGACATGTTCGAGCAAATAAATGCGCGGAGGATAATAATATTAATATAATAATATTATTATAATAAAATAAAATAAAAAATATGTTTTCCTCCCTCTTATTGTTCACGCATGATCTATTTAAAGATTCTCCCTCTCCTTTATCTCATAACTTTAATATATATATATATATAAGGAGAGAGAAGGTCTCTCCCTCTAAAAAAAAAATTAAGTTACGCCCCCTCTCTCCTCCATTCTCCGATTCGCGAAACGTCCCCCTCTCTCTCCATCTCGATCGATTCGCGAAGGCCTTTGTCACCCTTTCTGCCTCCGTCGAGATCCTTCTCCTTCTTCTTCTTCATCTTCTTCATCTTCTATTCCTTCTTCTCCTCCTTCTTCTTCTATTTCTTCTCCTTCTTCTTCATCTTCTTCTTCTTCTTCTTCTTCATCTTCTCCTTCTTCTTCTGCTTCTTCTTCTTTTCTTCTTCTTTCCCTTCTTCCGAAATTTTTTATTTTTATTTTTATTTTTATTTCTCACTTTCTTTTTCTTCTCTTATTTCTTCTTCTTCTTCTGATTTTTCTTTCTCTTCTATTTTTTTATCCTAATTTTTCTTCTTCTCCTCCTAATTTTTCTTCTTTTTTTATTTTATTTTTTTTTTCTTCTTCTTCTTTTTCTTCTTCTCCTCCTAATTTTTCTTCTTTTTTTTATTTTATTTTTATTTTATTTTTATTTATTTCTTCTTCTTCTTCTTATTTTTCTTCTTCTTCTCCTAATTTTTCTTCGTTTTTCTTCCATTTCTTCTTTTTCTTCTTCTTTCTTTTTCTCGGCCAACCCCGCCAACCTCGCCGAATCTTCTTTACCTCGCCGGCTTTTGCCTGCTGGTGTTGTGTTTTCTTTCGCCGGAGTAAAACGGTGAGGAGAAGCCTCAGATTTTGGGCTCTCCTCCGTGTTTCATTCGCTCCCGGTGCGCACCGCCGAGCAAGCCTCCTCGAAAGTATATGTGTCGTTTGTACTTTCATATGATTTTATCAATTATTTTGGGTACTTTTTGTCCCTCATTGTCTCTTTTATTATTTCGTGCATGTTCTATGAGACAATTGACGCGCGTACTAGACCACCATCGGGGTTCGTCCGGAAACGTGGGCTCTCTTTCCCTCTGCATAAAGAGGACGAGTCTGCAACCGTCACGGTGGTGAGATCCCCTAAACTTCTAGCTAGCCTTAGTTTTATCGATGTCTAGGCGTGTGGGTTCGATCGCCCACACGGGGTGCGTGCGCTGGCATGGGTCGGCGCGACGACGTGCCTACGTGATGGATCGTCGATTTCCTAGAGCTATCCTTTAGGTTAGGACTTTCTGTGCGTAACCAAACACCCCCCGTAGAGCCGAGTGTCTCCTTTTTGTTGTGAGCTTTAGCACAAGTCCCAATGGGTCGGAGTCTCTCACTCCCCTTGCTTTGAGTTTCCCAAACTTTACTTGGAGAAGCTAGGGGGTCGGACTTGGCAAAGCGAGAGAAGCTTCGTAGCTGGCTCGCTTTGCAAAGTCTGGAGGAGTGCGCGAAATGGGAAAAGCTTTGTAGCTATCACATTTCGCAACGCCGTTGAGAGTTTCCCCCCCTCGGAGATCCGGGGAGAAACTCCCGACATTTCCTCACCAAAACAAGAGGCGGCGATGCCGCATTTCCAAAGGTCTAAACCTTAGGTTTCCTAGGTGAGGTCGTTAGTACGAGCGTGGCTCGCTATCATGTGTGGTCATTTGCACCTCATTGTTTGCATATGTGTGTCTTGCATTGTTACATATTGTGTGTCATATATCTCACTTGCACATTGCACCTTGCACCTTGCACTTGCACCTTGCACTTGCACGTTGCACTTGCACCTGCACCGACACCACTTTTGTCTCGATCGGTTATCCCGAACCGGTCACATCACTTGTGCTTTAGCCAGCTACCCCGGTCCGGTTGGCACGATACTTTGGTTTGACCGGATGCTTCATCCCGATCGACCTACCACTTGCTCCTTTGCATGTTGTGTATGTGCATGTACATGTTTGTTTGCATTATTGATATCATCTACTTGAATTGTATTCCTTCGGGTCACTGTCTTACCGGCATACCTCTTTTCGGGCCCCTGCCGCTACGGCATGCCTACCTCTGGGTCACTTCCTTACTAGTATACCCTCTTTTCGGGCCACTTCCGCTATGACATGCCTACCTTTGGGTCACTGTCTTACCAATATACCCTCTTTTCTGGCCACTGCCATCACGGCATGCCCACCTTCGGGTCACTGTCTTATCGGCATACCCTCTTTTCGGGCCCCTGCCACTACAGCATGCTCATTCCTACGAGTCATTGTCTTCATGACATACTCTTTGTCACTACTTATATGTTCTGATTTTCCTGCATTAGCATTTTCATTTGCATATTTGCATAGATAGCGAGTCGGGTTCGTTAAGAGAGTGATCCCGTGTTGGTCGTGATGCCTTAACGAGCATTGCTTGTTGGGTTGATCACAGTGAGCAATGCGAGTTAAGTCATCGGGATTGACACGAGTATGACTGTGCTAAAGATCTAATATATCTAACTTACGTCACCGCACTTTGTGACACTCTTTAGATCCTTCAGATCTTTAGGATGGGGTCGGTATGAAGACCCCGTCAAAGTCATACTATACTCAGACTTACCCCTCACTTATATATTAGGTAGATGCACTTTCTCGGTAGATGGTGTGCTAGGCTAGGATTTAGAGTGCTAGATAGTCTTTTTGATGTCTGACTATTGTTCTCTGTTGGATTGGTTGCCCTAACCAGGTATATTTCTTTTGCATTATGCTTGTGATGTGATTGCATGTTGCATATGTGTGGTAGTATGTTAGGGCGTTCTTCTGCAGGGAGTCATGCCTATTTTCATACACACACACAGGTATCGCTATGGGGGAGCAAGTAATGATTTCTGACTCTTTTGCTTGCACTTGCTATTAGCTCCCCCACTTTTAAGGCATGGCTCATGATACGTTATGCGCATGTGAGTTTTCCCGCTGACACTTGTTTCCATGCAGGATTGAGTCTTTTTTTCTTTTCTCTATGTATTTTTTTTAGAGTCTAGGAGAGTCCTGTAGCAGAAATAAGATACGGGCACGTGTTTCAAGTCGTTAGCACGGGAACCACGTGGAGGGGACTAGGAGCAGATGCTCGTGCCCCGTATCTTAATTCTGCATTTTTATATTGATATATAGAATTAGGACCGGGCATGTATATGCGGAGTACGGCCGCCCTTTTTTCCTTTCTAGGATTTGTTGCCGACCCAGCGGCACCGGCCTGTTTATTATTTTGGTTTGACTTACTTTGCTTTATTTTTGCATCATGTTGAATGTCCGCACTTGCATGTGTTTTTCTTGTTTTCTTTCTGTGTTTTATCTGGGATTTCACGATATAACATAGGCTCATTAAGGACCCTAAAATTGTAATTTTCTACAAAAATCCTAAATAAAATATTCAAGATAATTAAAATTTAGGATTAAAATATTCAGGATCTAAAAATTGCAACTTTTACTTTCCTACATATATTAACAGGGCCTCCACAATACTTAGGATCATTCTAGATAACTGCATTCATCTTTGCATGTCCCGAGGAGGAGTCCCCGTACTTTTTCAACCTGACTGGCCCAGCATACCTTCATATAAGTGGTTGTCTAGTGCGCCTAGGGTGTTAGAAGGCTCCTCGACCCAAACGGGGTGTAAGTCCTTTTGTTTGGAATGTTTTCAACTTTGTAGCTGAACCTCCACTTTCTCTTCTTTCCTGAGGCGTTTTTGCTACCTCGGCAGGTATAAGTCTCACCTCTTGGAGCTCCAGCTTGTAGTCATAGGATAGAGTTTCTTTCCTCTGACCTTAGGGGCTACCGAAGTTCCCATGGATGATGCAATTCACGGATTGCTGACCGGGGATTTCAGGACGTGTTGGGTCGACTACCTTCACGACCAGATAGACTTAGGGTCCTAGTAGCTGTGTATGACGGGTCTGTGGTACCCCGACCCAGTTACCTCTACCTTTTAGGATCACTCTACATTCCTTTTTATTGAGCCCCTTTGAGCCCTATCGCTCCTTGACCTCGTTGATATCACCTTGACGGCCCGATGCCGATGAGCTGTCGCATATTTGGAATACGACGATTTGTCCTCTGTCCTTTGGCCCGGATGTGCTTTGACGTATTGGGAGATCCCCGTTAAGATGATTTAGGTTATTTCGTAGGCCCCATGTGCTGATAAGCCGCTATCCATTCCGGGATATGAGAGACTCATTCTCTGTCCAATTGTTTAGCGTGAGCTTTGAAGCATTGGAACTGTTCCCACACGGAATAACCTTCCTTTGGTTGCCTATACCCCAGGTTTATGATAATATGAAACGAAACTCCTTTTATCGAGAGTATTCTTGGGTATCCCCTAAGATGTAATTAACCAGTAGGAACACGTTCCTCTGGGAGTGCTCTTGACCCCAGAACAGGTACATACACCTGACTCTCTGGTTATGAGTAGTCTATGTAGATACTTCTTTCGCGGATATTGGTTTAAAGTGTCTCCGCTCAATCTTATTTGGGCGGACATTCTTAGCCTATCTTTGCGAGGTTTATCGCACGTAGACTCTCCACGTTTTACTTTTTCTCTTGTTTGTCTCTTTGTCGTATGTCCCTTCTTATTCGATTCTTCTCCTCTTCGAATCATTTATATGGTTCGGGAGGGAGATTTATTTGAATGGGGGAAGTATACGACGATCGACAAGCTGGCGACTCTTTTTTAAAATAAAAAAGAGAAAAATTAACGGAAACAATATTATCCCAACAAATATGAGCCTCTCCCCTGTTTCTTTCAATATCTATGAAGTCAGCACCACGTTATATCTCTCGTTTTGAAGAAGCGGAATTTAACTTGTCAATTCAGTGCATACCAAAGGCACAAACAGCAGTGTGAAGCAGCCGTAAAGAATAAAAAATCCAAAAAAAAAAAAAAACACAATCACACCCATTACCATGGTTCGCTTCAAGGCTTTCAAGAACATCTGCACTCACTCTCATAAGTTCACTGCAATCTCCAAATGAGATGGAGCTCCCAACTTGCAATAGCTCCGGACCCTCATTCCCCAAACGCGAGATTTTACAAGAAACCGACGAACAGAGCACTGATACCATGGTCTCGATAAGGCGCTCGATCCGAGCGCTGCAGACCTACGAATTCCAAAACGATGCTTGTGAGAGTCAGAAAATAGACAGGAAAATAGCAGAATTGAAAGTGGGAGAGATAAGAAGGACGCCTCGGTTGTTTTCAGACACATAAGGGAGAGCGCTGCGTTCAAAACCCTAGTCCCAGAAGAGGAGTGATCGATTGAGTTAAGAGATTTGGTGAGGGAGGCGATGACCATAGATGTTCCAGCGTTTTCATGGTCGTCGAAGTCGGCATTGGGTCGATGTACTTCACCGGCGATCTTCGCGAGTAAATGCGTGAGCTCCAGTATGCCGCTCATGGAGCGCGCACTCCGCAATAACAGAACCCCCAAAATACTCCCAATTAATCGAAAAAATATTACATGTGAGACTCCCCAACAGAGTAAGCGCCGTCTAAATAACGATAAAGGGGAATATTTCCGAGGGGGAATATTTCCGAGGTAACACATGTATTTTTCCCTCGTGTTATTCAGTTGTTATTATATTTAGAGATGCAAACGAGTCAAACATGAGTGAGCCTAGACTTAATTCGTATCCGGCTCGTTTATATTTCGAGCCCAAAAAGTGTGTCCGTGTTCGGGTCGTTTGCTTAGCGACAAACGAGCCGAACACGAGCTGTAGTCATTTTGACAACCCTAATCACTTCATAAGATGTTAAGAATTGAGACAAGATTTAAAGCATCATTTGAATCTAATTTAATAATCTTTATTTTATTTTCTTCATTAATACTTTTAATTGATTATAAATCTTTGTAGTCTTGTATTCAATTAATTTTTTTTATAAATACTACTCATCAAATATATATAAATAAATAAATATATATATATATATATATATATATATATATATATATATATATATATATATATATATATATATATATATATATATNTATATATATATATATATATATATATATATACTCAAATTAATTGATTGATAGTATTTCGAGCCAAAAACGAGTCGAACACGAACGAACAAATATTTGTTCGTGTTGTTCGTGTTCGACTCGTTAATTTAGCGAATGAGCCGAACACGAACTGTTCACGATCAACGAGCCATTTTCACATCCCTAATTGTATATTATTAATATGTTATTGTGTTCTGAAAATATTTCTGATGTTATAATAATACACTAACGCATCAATAACACTTGAATAACACACAATAACACATGAATTACACATGAGTAATATTCTCTTGTGTAACCGGACCGATTTTTTTTCTCATCTTCACGTATGTGACGTGATTTCATTGGACTTCGCACATAACTTTACGTGTGGAGTCTTGATGTAATATTTTTTTTCCAATTAATCACATTCAAAGATGGCATTCATGTGGCGTCAGAAAAAGCTATAAGAAGTTAAAATTTTATTATTATTTTATTATTAATTTCGATGGTTAAATTTGATTATTTATGACATAGAATATTTGATTATGCAAATATCACTATTTTACTTTCTATTTAAAAAAAAATAAAAGTGTAAAATTTCATTTGCAATAAGAGAACGTTCACGTTGCTTGTTGAGGAGCTACCTTTTTTTTGAAAAATCTATCACAACTCAAGTATTTTAAACATTTTCTTTTAAGAAGTCGGACAATGACTTTCTACCACACACTAACAAATCTAATTGTAAAAAACAGCTTTTGTCTCAAAAAATTTGTGACTTTAAATCATGGTTTTAAAAATTGAACTGAATGAACCGATATAACCAGTTCACTTGTGAACAAGATCTTTGGTTAATTCGATCTCGGTCAAACACAACTTCCATGCATGACTGTTTGATGAACCAATCAATTCTATTACTGATAATTTTTACACTTTTTATTTTAATCGAATGACTAGACATAAAAAATTTTGTTTTAAAAACAAGAAAGTAGTTTAAATATCATCTTCTAAAATTTTGATTTGAATTCATGCTCAAAAAATTGAGAGTAAAATGTTCTAAATTGAAATATTTTATATTAAATTAGCAAAAATATGACCATTTTATCATTATAGCATCATTTAATTCATATAAAATTAATTTTAATTTGTATGATATCATTTGATTTGACTCTAAATGAACCCTTGAATCTTGAACTTCTTCTTTTGGCAATCTGATTTTCACAATTTATCTTAAAAGTAGACCAGTGAGAAATGTGCCCCCAAGTGTGACATCAATTTATACTATAAAGAGTTATTATGATATGATATAGCATATTATTAAATATATTAATTAAAAGAGTAACTAAGATATGGCACATGATTATATGGTTTATATTTTTATGGCATTTTTTTTCTTTTTTTATATAGCATTATTTTAAGATTTGAAGAATATGGCATCTTAAAGTAGGGAAATTGTATGATCAAGCAAGAGTATTGATACGATACTTATAATATAGTGATGCTTGACCATATAGTTAAAATAAACCATATCCTTTTAACATAGGGAAAATACTTATGGCCTACACCAATACAGAGTTGTGAAATAATCACTTTGATATTGGATTTATCGTAGAATAGTATTTTTGTCTATCATAACGATATACTATTTCATTGATGTCCACTTTGATCACAAGTGAGAAATTTCAAAACTCTTGTGAGTGGTACCCCACAATGCAAACAGACACCAGCTCTTAAATTAGTTTTGAGTACAAAACCATTGAATATTACATGAATAAATATTTTTAAATAAAAAAACTTTTATTACATATTATAAATGATTCTTTATCATATGAATATCTTTAAAGTATTATTTCTTCTAATTATGCATCAAACAAACGCATATTTAAATTTTTATTATTAATCATAAAACCCTTGCACTTGATTACATGTACGAGAGCCAAGTTTGGTGTCTTACTCTTGAGTAGTTCTTAAGATATTCTTCTCATTTATAAACTTTCTTGCAATCATTTTGAATGATAAAAATCAAACATCACTTCTTTCACCAAATCTAAATTACAAGTGTTGAATTTATTAATTCACTCACTCTTTTGTCCTAGAAATTTAGGCCTACTGAATCCAGTGTGATCATCTACTATTATAACCACTTATGACTTTCGTTCCAACCTCATCATACTAATTGGTATAACATATAGTATTTATAATGGTCTAGCAATGTTGATAGTTTTATAAGTATTGAACTATGAATTAAAATTTATTCTTAACTAACATGAATCACATAATTGGTATAATATAGGGTTGTTACACATTTAATTAGATATGATGCTTGATTATTCTTTGGATGTGCATGTGAACATGACCGTTTTCTAAGTAATATCTAGGATTAATATAGTTTAACTTTTAAGTAGGATGTGTGACTAGTTTCACTAACGCTATCAATATCAAGCATGTATAAATTGTCTATCATATTTTTCTATATGATTTTATCATTTACTTCCAATAGATGTGTAGTAGATAGAAACTCTATTTCAAAGCTATTATCACATGGTTGATTTCAGCAATTTTTGTCCCAAGAAATCAATTAATAAGAAATTTTAATAATAAATTATTACTCTTGCCAATAAATGCAACACCAATTCTATTTATTATTGTGTTATTGCAAAAAGTTACTCCATAACCATATCAACACTTATTAATCCCTCTAAATATTCTCAAATGCCTATCAATATCTTGTCATCCCATGGTCCAAGGCCTTAACACTCATTGTCATTCTTGAAGTCTAAATTTGAATTATAATAACTGCCTAATTAGATCATCACACCATGACACTCAAGGTTTAGCATTGTGATGCTACTATGATGTTTTGGCATTTAGGTGACAACGTCGAGGTATTGAGCTCTCTATCGTTTTACTTCAATTTTATTCCAAGATAATGTTGTGGCTCTAGAGGTTAGCTCTGCAATGCTACATGATTATGCTATGATGTTCTGGACTGGCGCTATGTCACATTGCTCTCGGGAAACTTGTTAGAAAATTTCTCAACATGGTGCCATATTATTATAGTGGTGTTGTAGCACTAATGCTCAAACTTCATAAAGCCTTTATACTTCTTATCTTGAGGGTTATGGATTAAAATAATATTTGCACAAGAACATGTAATTATAACAACTAGTTTAGGCAACATTTTGAGTATTTGTCTCACTCATCACCTAGCTCTGGGTTGACTTCATAGGTCTATACTATAATGATATATAATATTCATTTATAGTAGATTAGTTGTGGACATTCTTCTTCAAGGTAGTTGGCTCATAATGCACCATATCTCTATTCAACCTCCTCGGTGATTTCTTCCATTCTAGCTACCATGTGTATTAAGAAAAAAAAATTTTCATCTTCAACCATATAAAGTATTATTGTGAAAATGATACTATGTTTTTCATGTTTAATTAAGAAGAATTAAGTTCATAATAATCAAAAGCAAAGCTTCTACACATTAACTCTTTCAAAACAGTATAAAAAGATCTTTTTAAGTCTATATTTTCAAAGTCATCAGGAATTCCCTGCTTTAGGTCATCTTCTAAAACTCTTTAATAGACGAGGATTCTGAAAAAATGCAACTCAGTGCCAAATGCACACTAAAAATTTTTAAATATTGTGTTTTTTTTCTCTATTATGGAAAACGAAAGACTATCCTATATTCTTTTCGAACCATCATTAATATTCAAGCATGATTGATTTGTGTTTTATATATATTCAATCATTATTTAATCATTTTAAGACACTTCAATTACCAATCAAATAATGATTGAACATGCTTTAATTTATGTTTAACCATGATTGAATTGCATTTGATCATGCTTGAAAATTCTTCAAAGGTAATTCAAATATTTGATCATTATTCAATAAAATTACTAGTTTTCACTATGATATTTGCTAGTGTTTTGAGATTATAATATATTAGCTAGTATTTTAAGCTTAGGATTTAGAGTGTGAATGTTATATTCAATAAAAAATGAAACACAATAACTAAATTATTAAACTTCATAACTAATGAAGGTGAAACTCTATCAATATGTGATATCACCATAGCCCAAACATAACACCATAAGTAGGGAAGGTATTAAGAGAGAAAGGGTTAAAGAACTCCAAAAATTGAAATGTTGCATAACTGTTTAAAAAAGATCAAACTACTAGTTACAAAATGGGGATATTAAAATCAAGGGCATTTTTTTTTCAAAATAAATCTTGAGGTGTATATCTACAAGGAAATAAATAGTGGGAATATTCTCTAATTTTTGTTAACATGTGTCATACAAAGTAAAAAATTTCATTTAGAATACACTCCATATGCAGAGAATCAACCTCTTTTTTGGGGGGGCAAACTGTCCCCCAAACCCAATGTGAGAGAGGCTAAGGCAACAAAGAGCAAAGTGATATTTAAGGAGAGGTAAAACTGATATTTCAGGAGAAGCATATAGGCAACAAGGATCAAAGTGATATTTAAGGAGGGATAAAATAATGAAATTGCCTTATCATATAAATAAAAATTCGAATTTGTGAGGGGGCAATTGCCCCCTTGGACCATTCCTGGGTCCACCACTGTACATATGTTATTTAGCATGTATTCAAATTTGATTGAATTGAGCATATTTGAAATACACCATCATTCATGACCTTGCATAGCATGATATTGCATCATCATCATACCTCATTTTACCTTCTTAGACAAATTTATATTTCCTCTTAACATTCTCATTCCGCTCATTCATTGTTTAAACATCGTGTCTTCTTAGAGTTGTAGTAGCATCTTCAATATTCCAAGGTGTGACCTGTCTCACACCTCCATCAAGATTGCCTCCCTTATCTTAATCATCCATTATGTAAGTTCGATTAATGCTATCCTAACTAGTTCCTACCATGTAATATGTCAATCATGTTGAATCCATATTAGGAGGCTCCCATCTAAATCTCATGGTGATGCAAAATTATCCTTTTTTTTTATTTTTACTTTTGAATTTTATTATTTCAACAAAATAAAAAAAAAATTATTGACTTGAAAAAAATGCATTTTTATTATATTATATTCATAGTAAGCCTGATTTTCTTTTACTCAAAAGCAAACACCTCTTAAATGTAAACCCGTGGCATATATGATGAGTTAAAATTGTGCAGTTGTCGATTGCCTAATATTATTTGTTGTTGAAGTATATTGTAAATAAAATACTTTAAAATATTTTTTTTTTGTTTGACGGTGGTAAGGTGCTTGCAATTGCTGGACGAGCGGCAGTTGCGGAATGCCGATAGCGACTTGACGATAGCATTTTATAGTGTAACTCAAATTCGACCGAATTCTAAATTCAACCAAAAAAAAATTAAGGTGTAAACTTTAAGTTTATTAATATTTTATATTATATTTGTAATTCATCATATCAAAGATAAAATTTTTTAAAATCTCCGTAAAAGAATTACAGTACACTTAACCCTTGAGAAGTAATTGTATATTACATTAGTCAAATTCATCGATCTATCCTTAATGATGATCTTAATTATGAAATCAACTTGAATAGAAACGCATATACATTTAGAAAGTTCTCTATAATGGTTTTAATATATATTATTTACTGAAATTAAATAGTGTTTATCTAAAAAAACAATAGAAATCCTTTCAAAAGAAAACGAGATGTAGCAGTAGTGCAGCACAAGGATGCAACCAATAGACAAGTGCGTATCGCTAACACTGGTCCTGTGGGAGTCATCCGTATTTATTGTCAGTTAGTCAATCGGTAAATCAGAAAGTGTAAATTTGTTACAAAATTCATTTTCAAGTAAATTGTAATTGTAAGACAAATGCGGATCACTATTTTCTTTAGAGCCATAAAAGATAGTTCATTTCATAACTCAAGTGTCGTTCAGTTGTAATTTGAGAATAAAAGGGCTAGAATTTATTATTATATTGTCTATGTGATTGTTATAAGCATATGCAGTTTTTTTAAGAAGTAACTGTGAAGTTGATGTTCAAAAAGTTTAGATGGCTATTGCATTTTTTTTTTCTTTCAAAAAAACCAGATCATAATTTTTAGCAGTCATCACATAGCCGGATCATGTTACAAAATGCAGTTTTCCGCCGTAACACTTTGAAAAAACTGACACCATAGTTTTGCCAAATAAAAAAAAAAGTTGATACAGTTTCACACCGCCACCACACAGGTGCTCTAAACACACTCTTAATGTAATTTGTAAGTCAATTATTATTTGAAAGTCCACATATGCTAAAAGTACTTGTAGTTGTCATTAATTGAAATAAAAATTTTAAAAATCAGTTATTATTTGAAAGTTAATTTAAAAGTTTTGATCTACAAGAATAGTTTAAACATAACTTAATTATAACAATTTGCAATTATTTATTCTTCAACCTGTGTTACAAATGGTTATCTTGTTGTCATTACTTCTCATATGAAATCAATAATTTTTTATCATCCAACATCAATCTTGAGGCATGACATAAAGACCGAGATAATTTTTTAGCAAAAAATGTTCAAATTTTGATTAAATCATCAAGAACTCTAATTTCAGCAAACTTATAGTCCAATTGACCGGATCAATGAAATGGAACTAACAATATTAAAATTGTTCCAATCTGAGTCAAATCAAGTCATTAAACCGTTTTTGGAAGTTTTCAGTGCATAATTAAAATGTCGAACATATTCTAAATCTAACATGTTTATAATCGAATTGAGTATCTGAGCAAGACGAATCCAACAAACCCAATATCACTCATTTCTGACATCGTTTAGATACTCAATATTCACTCAACACCGTTCGATCGAGAGAATCTCTTTGGGACATCCGATCAGAGTAATCCAGATCCGTCTCTGTTTGCATTATAAACTCTATAATAGAGTCCTACCCCTCCCCTCACTTAAAAAAGGACTCAGAACTAGAGCCAGAAGAAGACCGGAGGTTGAAGGAGCTGAAGTTCAACATCGTTTCTGCATCAAAGATCCATAGGATTCCTCAGCTCCTATAGCTGTCGACCAACGTCGACCATCATCTGCAGCCACCATCAACCACAGTCGACCACCATTTACCACCACATGCACCTTAGAAAAAAATCTCATGTAGAGTCAAAATGAGCATTGCAGAATCCTCGCGTACGTTGAGGAATAGTAAAGCACCCGTCAGAATAATGTCAACTAGTACATCGTGCAACAATGCACTCGATGATGGTGTAAGAATATACTTCACATATTGTGGACGACACATTTCAAAGATGATGTAACAACACACCCCAAATACGACAGAACGACACACCTCAACGACAGTGTAACAACACGTCCCGCATACGGTGCGACGACGCCACCCAAAGGCGATGTAACAATACACCATGAATACAGTGCAACAAAACATCCGAATGACGGTCTAACAATGCACCCCGAAGATAATAACTTTATCTGAACTCCTGAAGCTTCCTCCATGTAGCTCCTGACTCTGACCCATGCGGCCTACAAACATCATAACTTACCAATACAACCTACGTGAACAAGTGCGGCCTACGGGGCTCACAACTCATGCAGCTCCAAAATCTGGCCATTAAGACTTACGAACGTTATCACAGCTCACAACAACAATCTATGTGATCAACTATGGACTACATGGCTGACAGATCGTGCAACTTCAGACTCTGACCCCTATGGCCTATGAATGTCTTCACAACTTACTACAATGAATTATGTCACCAACTACGACTTATGTGGCTTACAGCTCATGCATCTCCCGACTACAACTTCTATGACCTACAGATGTCATCACAACTCACCACTATGACTTAGGTGAGTAACTATGACTTACATGGCTCACATCTCGTGCAACTCTCGAACTTGGCCCTTGCTGCCTACAGACATCATCACAACTCACCACAACGACCTAGGAGACCAACTACAACCTAATTGGCTTACAGCTCGTGCAACTTCTGACCCTTGCTTCTATGGTCTACAGATGTCATCACAACTAAACACTATGACCTACGTAACCAACTACAACTTACGTGGCTCGCATCATTTGTAGCTTCATACTACAACCATTATGGTTAACTGACGCTCCTGCCGCAAGTAATTGCGACCCACTCGACCAACAACTACCACGAATTTCAATTATAGCCTATACGACAAACTAGCGCTACAACCAACATCTACAATACTCACAACATACTACTGCTTCCATAGCAATTGAATAAGACATTTGTAGTTCGGTATCACTGAGAACTACATTCATCACAACCAGAGTACAACCATTACTGATAAACTACTGTTATACATTCATAATAGTCAACTTTGAAACCTTATTTTCCCTAATCTAGAAGATGAGTTGATTTGTGTACTCACCATTTATAGTGGATTATTTTAACTGGGCCAGGCATCGTGAATTGTTCGCTTTCTAGTGTTTTCCACATAAAAAATCGATGTTTCTCCTCCTACTTCTCTTTCATTACCTGTGCATGTTGGGTTATCGTGTCACAGTAAGATGATAATTCATTACATCACCGCATGGACCTTGTTGCACGCATCACCTTCAATAAATTTGTAAATTATATTATTTGAAGATGCAAGAGGGAACACAATTTTGATACCTGGAGAGTAACTAATGTTAAATAGGGTCCTCACTAAAAAGCCCTAAAATGAAATTTGCAATACATGGATTCCAAAGTTAAAATACTATATATATATATATATATATATATATATATATATATATATATATATATATATATATATATATATATATATATATATATATATATATA